>JAPDSC010138310.1:2084181-2171924 GCA_026290005.1 Latrodectus geometricus
TCATCTAAAAATATCTTTGATGCTTTTCTTCACTTCAATTACTTTAGAATTTGATTGGGATCTATGTTTTTAACTCCACTCCAGTCCATTACAAGCATCCATACGCGAGGTAGGAATTGAACAATGAACCCACAAATCGTTGAACTGAAGTAGAAAGCGCTAACACAATTCATCCACCAGACCAGACCTAAAGTAATTGAAGTGAAGAAAAGCATCAAAGATATTTTTAGATGAATTTATATTTCCTCAAACAATTTTTTTTATGCATCTGCAGTTTCTTATTATTGTTTACTTCAAATCTTTCTCTTCGTACGAGAGTTGTCATAACCACTAAAATGAGTATAAAAATCATTTTCTTCATTAAATATCATTGCATCATAAATTGATTTTGAAATACTGTAATGGCCACTTTTGCACATGGAAACTTTGTAAAATTAACTCTTATCGTAAATGAACTTGTGTATAATTTATGATTAGTTATATTAAAACATAAATTTACTCTGATAAAGATACAAGAAGGTAAAATTAATAACCGAAATATATATACCATATATTTTTGGTATTATTCGTTGCAATTTTCAAATATAAAACTATTCTAAAATTTATGTATACATTTTAAACAAAAAACAATTACTACACATTTTTTGTAATGCAAAGATCAACGTCAAATATTGCAAGCTTCAAATTCTCTCGAAACGAGACTTCGATTGATATATTTTTTATTCTAATTTATTATTGAAAAATCTTTTTAACAAAAATCTCAATTTTAAAAAGTTTTCGGATCCAACGCATAAATCTAAAAAATTCTGTATTCTGTATTCTTTGGTTGAAAAGATTTTTCAATTAAAATATTAATCCATAAATAATATTGATCACTAAGCATTTTCGAACCAGAAAATACCTACAAATTTTTTTGTTATAAAAATGGTAAAAAAGATGTTATAAAAATATTCAGTAACTACCAAAAGTTATGAAGAATTTGAAAACCAGCCAAAATACAAAACAACTATAAGAATTCATTTTTCAAAACTAATTCCCCGATTTTATATAAAGTATACAAATAAAGTTGAGAACCGTAATGAGATATAGTTTATTATAAGTTATTTATTTTCTTCAATAAACATTTAAATTAAAGAAAACTATTGCATTTTTATTGCTTAATTATTCTTTCTAAACACTAATAATGCAATCGAATCATTTCAAGAATTGGTACTGGGAGAAGTTGTCCCAGATTTCTAAATGCAGTTTATAAGTTGTCATTTTTTTTTGTCCCCGTTTGCATATTATTAGTTGATTGTTTAGTTGTGAGGATGTATGCTCATATTATATTTAACATTTTTTAATTTAACAAAATGTTTATTTTAAAGTAATGATTAGTGACTATTATATGTTTAATTGAAATTCGTTGAGTTTTATATGTTAAAAACAATTTTGATGTACAGTTTAAGTGTTTTGAATTGAAAAAGTTATAATTTTTAATTAACGATTCAAAAGATTTAAATTGATTTAAAAAGCATTATAATGAAATTTCCTAATATTGTCTTTTTCTTTAAGAATGAAACCTTTTAGGATAAGGTTCTAAACGTTTCATTTTTAATAAATATAATTCTTATTACTTCTCCTGAGTTATTTTTAAATCATTGACATTTTTTTGTTAAAGCACTTGGATCAAAAAGGAGATACAAAAAATTTCGTAGTTTTAAAAATGTAGCAATTATTTAGCCTTCGTGTGATGAAATGAAGAATCAATGACAAGTTCTTTAATCTTTAAACCATTTTTAGCTAATTGAATTTAGATAGTCACTGAAGGTTATATTTCTATCTTCTACAGGGTGTAATTGACACAGGTATTTCACACGCAGACTGTCGTTAATCACTCTTCAAAGAAGAAAATAGGGTCTCAATTGATTGTTCAGGAAACTTTGTTTTTAGTTATTTTTAGGAAATGTATTTACTGAAAGTTTCCCTTTTAGTGCTACTGAAAAGCTTGCAATGTTCTATTTAAAACATCTATCGACTTTAGTTTTAAGATGGAATACTGTGATATCTTTTTTAAAGTTTATTTCCTGTAAGCAACTACTTATTTGGAAATATTTTTTTTCTGTTAAATGTCCCCCACTTTTATTTCTTTCTGGATAACAAAATTATAATGTTATATTTTCCATTGGAATTTACACTGTAGCAGTTTTCACTAGACGTATCTACTTTGTCCTCTCAATCATTAGATTGTTAATGAATACTAAAAAGAAACTTAATAAGTAAACTAAAATAAGTTTACTTATAAATTTCTTTTAGGTTATATATATATAAGTATACTTTATTATACTTTAGGTTATAAATACTTTGCTGTAGAATTTGAAGAAAGGGCAGTTAGATTAAGAAAAGCTGTATTTTACAATGCTTATAAGGAAAGCAGACTGAAATTTTAAGTAACACTCTGTCAGCACTCAACGGTATTTTTATAAAGAGTAGTTAATCCTTCACAAACTAAATTTCATAAGATTTTTCTTCCATTATAACAATTTGGAAAAATAGAATGATCTGAATAATGTATATATAATCTAAATTTTAATTAGAAAATTACCTATGAAGTGATTAATGAAACTTAAAATGTCGAATGTCATACACAGGTTTATATATTGTTGGATGGAAATGGCTGCCGATAACGACAAGAACTTTTTTTTCTAACATCATCACAAAATTGTGTGCGTTCTTCAATATTTGAGTATGTTCTTCAGAAATTTTAATAAATCTGAAATATTTTATTTCTCATTACACGCCTCCGCTTAGATTAAAATCAATATTAAATATTTTAAAGACAGAGGTTAGTTTTTTGAATGAATTAAATGATTTATGGATGTTATTTCCCTTTTTAAGCACATTTCATAATAAAATAACAAACTATTTTGAAATCCTCAAGCTAACTTTTTGGCTACAAATTCAGAGCAGATGAACGTCCTCTATATGTCCTAGATTTAGTTTTGATTGTTTTTATTTTTTCATTTATCACACATTAACACAAAGAAACTCATTTTAAGAATATTGAGATTATATCAATGTATATGAATTGTCTTTAATGAGTTTAACAAAATTGACTCTCCTAAGGTTATATGAACTTTCATATTCTGTTTAAAGGCTCACTATGGATTGATAGACTTACTACACTCTTCGTAGCAGAAGTCCCGGTTTTGATTTCAGTCATATTTGAGCAATAGGAAATAAGTGTTGCATTTGTCACTTGTACATTTTCATTTGTCGTAATGGTTAATTTTCTGTGTTACCATTTGCGACCTTGAATACGGCCTTCTTCCTATGAAAATAAAACCCGGAATACAGATCCCAGAGGATGTTCGATTACTTTACCACAATGCTCAGCTGTTACTATTTCAATACGGTGACAAAATTCTGTAAACGTGATGGATTATATAATAAAAAAACAAAATATTTTTGCTATTATTCAACCAAATTTATCCCAAGTTTTAATTATGCATTACATTAGTTACAATAGTCATTTGAAATTTGCAGGAAATAAAAACTCCCTACCTGTATCTATCTTTTCCATAACTACGTAGCTGAGGGCTTACTTACCTCTTTGCATTCTGCGAACTTTGAATTCGCTTAAAATCACTTTAATATGAATGGAATAGCTGCAATAACGATTGGCTTTTAAATCTTACCTGGAGTTTGTAAACATCTAAAATATTTGCATCGGAAAACTATTGATTGCCGATTTTGAGAGCTTTGGAATTAATAGATATATTCAAAGTAACTAACGCGCGCACACGATGGTCTTATTTGTAACTCAAGAAAATAGTTACGTGTTTTAGATTCATCTCAGATTCAGTACTATTTCATCAATTGTTAAAAATATAACCCTTCGAGTTGACAGAGTTTACTAGAATTGATTGTTGTAGTTGTTAATAAATAATCAGAGAGAGAGAGAGTTCTGCTATTCAGTTCAGTTTGTCATTTCAACTTCTGTTTCTAACAAAAATGTTTGTAATGGTTCAGAAAACTCCCCTCATACTGTTGATCCAGGTCACATTGTATTGATGTACAAAGTGTTACAATAGAGCAATATACTAAACCCTTACAGATTTTAGAGCTGGTCTTTAAAATTATATCTCCCCGATTAAATTAAGTGTATTACTGATGGGCTCACCGTGGCCAAGCGATGTGACAGCACTCTTCAAAACATAAGCTCCTGAGTTCGTTCCAAGCTAATGATAAGAAACGAAAAAGATGGATACTGTGTTTCCACCTTCTGCATGCGCGTCTGTCAAGGTGGGTACTTGAGAGTTTTTCAAATTTTCTCCCATGCAACACGTGTTCCACTATCTATAAAGTCTTCTTGGACGTGGTGGATGCTAAAATGCCTTATATCTGTCTTCGGTTGTTAGTCTATCCATTATGCGGTGTCAAAAGTATAAAACCGATTCACACAGTCCAAAATTTAAACCCAAATTACAAGGCATTTGCCTTGTAATTTGGGTTTAAATTTTGGGTTCAAATCAGTATTAAGCCTACAAAATAATTAACTTCATAAACTATTTACTAGAAGATTAAAAATCTTATTATTTTCATGTTTTTATTTATAGTAGGCAAGAATTTGAATAATTGATAATAAATTTAATATATTTGTATGCATTTAATTTGAATGTCTAAAATAATTAAAGAAACTAACAAAAACGAAATGTTCGAAAAATTTTTCATCTAAGCATAATCGACCTTATGTTATTTACTTATTCAAGAAATGTCTTAAGTAACTCAGGAGTTATCCAGGTGTTTGACAAATGTCTCAGAGAAGAAGTAAGCCAAATCTCAGCAAGTTATTCGTTAAGGAAGATCGTTATGGCACGTATCAAGTTTAAAAGTTTGATAATGATGTGTTAGAAAGAGAGAGAGTAGCAAAAGGTTTCAGTAAATGACAATAAAAATGATTTTCTAAGATACTCTGAACAAGGTTAACACTAGACTTTTGGTTAGATGCCAGAACCATAAAGTAGTTGAGTATTTTTTACGGTTAATACTTAACAGTCTACATGTTTTATCTTCCATTCACCATTCATTTTTCTGTGAAGCTATTCATCCTATTTGAATAACATTTCTGTGCATTTTAAAATTAGCAATTTATACATTATTTTAACGTTCTCAGAAATTTAAAGTGTAGTTACTTTTAGGCATTCATTTTTCATTCCACTCAAAAAATAATTTTACTGTAAACTTATTTCTTTCATCGATGGTATTTTTATTGAATGTGAATCTACTTTATTCCCCAAAAAACAGAAGTTGACTTAAATGAATCCATTAATTTTAAAGAAAACTTTTAAATTGAAAAAGAAATGTTCAATTTGAATGCACAAGAATTGAAGTTTTCATCTATATTCAACGTTTCCCTCTCATCTTTAAGTGCAAAATCAGTACGTTCATAGCAGTATTTTTTATTTTATTTCAAAATTGGAAATTGCACAAAAATAATTTGACATGCGCTGTTTTTTTGTTATTAATGTGATGAACATTAGTATATTCTGAGCAATTTTTCATATAGCATTCTGTGTTTAGAAATCCTAACTCAGAGTATAGTGGGATAATTTCAGTTTTAAATAAGTTAGAATTGCCAACTTATTTCATTTGGAAAATAACATACATTACACTTCATATTGAGAATCTTCTTTCTGCCGAGCTGGCAGGTAAGCGCATTGGCTTTAATTTCAACTGTTCATGGATTCAACCTTGGGTATAGATGTTTGGAGTCCACTTTAAACTGTAGATGCCGTTCTAGTTAGCTCTCTTGTGCAAAAAATATATAAATGTTGAGGGACAAAAACGCCAGACAATTTCTTTCGTTTTTTTTAAAACATTTACTATAGAAACAAACCCCCATACTTCATATTTTCCCGTTTATTTCATTTTTGTCTATTTGATCTCCTTGCCGAGATGTTTGTAAAAATTTCAATTTTACTGGCCCTACTGTCAATTCAAGTGACTGCATCATAAAAATCTTTCTAAAATATCCGTAAATATCGAATATAAATCTAAAATTTTCATTAAACAACGTTATCAACATAATATGATGATGGAAATTAAAAGAAATTATGGATGATACACTTTTTATAATGTAATATCAAAACAACTCCCATTTATCAGTCCCATTATACTGTATTTATTTTCATAATATTGGAGTTCTGAAATCCATTTAAGAAAAACTGGTACTGAATAAATAGGAAGCAGTTTCAGACGTCTTTACCTGGGAAGACAAACTCATCTGGCACACTTATTTCAAAAATGGGAAAAACAAGCACATAAAAGAACACCACACCTATTTCTAAGATAAGGAATATTTCCTATTTCGGAAATCTTTCTTAGGGAAAATCGTCCATTTATGTAAACATTTAAGTTATTTTATTATTTCCCTTCATCGTAAATTAATTTTTTTCAATAAATTATACAAAATAAATAAAATTATGCAATATATATATAATAGAGTTAAAATGTTAAATACCAATTGAACACATCTTCGCAAATCACTAACGACTATAAAGGGGAAGTTACCAATGAAGCTATTTAATTAATAAAGTGTTATGTTACATATTTGAATATTCATGACCAATATGCCTATATAATATTGTGAACAAGCCTACATAAAACTCGCGAATAATTTTAAGAATTTATCTAGAATTTGTCTCATAATTTCATAAAATCTTCAATTAAATTGGACAGATTTTAAAAAAGTGCACTTTTTTTCAAATTTCTATACTGACATGCAAGTTGAAGAACGTCAAGTAGCTGACGAGAGTCTCTATGTTGCTCCTATGAATAAGATAATCAACTCAAGGTCAAGAAGCGGACCTCCTATTTTTTCACCAAAGGATTAATTGTCTTCGCTTTACCTTTAATGGGTAGCTCAGACTCTGTATTTTGTATGTGAGATTTAAGAAAACATTCAACCATAAATTTACAATGTTATTTAAATTGTACATAAAGCCTAATTTTTTTTATTGCATAGTAAATTCATTTTTTACTTTTGTAAATAATTTATATATAATTGTAGATATATTTTTCTATTTATATATTTTCTGTAAAAAACTGATGCTGTTGTATAAACTCTCTTACTTTACTTATTATAAAGCAATTTTTTCTAATACATCCTTTTCATTGCCATGCGATAAGAATTCACTTTGATCACACCGAAAAAAAAATTCATATAGAAATATTTCCAGTGCTATGTTGGCACTAAACTGCAATTAGAGTTTAATCCAATATTTAATTTCCAATGAGTTAAAAGATACACTCAACTGTCGCAATCACTATTTACATTCTATTGATAGAACAAGAAATTTTTATATCTTTTCGATCACTAGTTACTTATAATATTACTTTCTAATTAGTCTGTACTACGACGTGACTTGACTACGTGACTTTAGCGACTGGACGATGTGTATATTCAAAGTTGATTCCGATGCATAATGTCGTTTAATTTGCTTTCGTTTCTCTTACTATTCAAGCACACAATGTGAATTAGTTAATGGAATTACTTCTGATGCTCCATATATTCGCATTCTGTTTCTAATGATTATTGTATTTATTTTTAGAAATTTATTTTAAGGTTAGCATTTTTATTTGCAAATCCACTCTCATTTTTAAATAACATTGCATTTTTTATATTATATAAAAGGTTTTGTCTTTAAGTTAATTTAGTAGCGTTTTTTAATTTTATATATTTGAATGTAAGCACGAGTTTTTAATAGTGTCTGAACATTTCATCTTCATTTATTACTTTTTCCTATTAATTTGCCTTTTGATTGCAGCATGAATATTTTTTTTAAAAAATTGCAATAATACAATAAATTAAAAGCATCGATCTTGTTATCAGAAGATTTTGGTTTTGATTTTGTCCCAGTCCAAAGGCAGCATACTAATATGGTGTTTGCATATAAATCTCGTGAGGATCTAGGTTGCATTTCTTTAAGTGAGTGAATGGTCGGAAGAGATTGGGGTTGTTAAAGTATCGATTTCATGACTTAATCATAGTTTAAAAATTGAAAATTACGTGATTAATTTTGTGAATAAGATTTAGAATCCTATACATAGCCTATTGCTTATAATTACTTTGGCAGTTCTAGTTCAAAATAAATGAACAAATTAAATAATAAAAAAGACTTCAATAAAAAAGTTATAAGTTTTGAAATAAGCACAACATTATTATATTAAAATATTTAAATTTTTAATAAGTCTCTTAATAACAGCACTAATCCGATAATAATTATAAGCAACGAACTGATAGTAATTATAAGCAATGCATTTTTATGTAATAGTAAGAGTATCCTATTTGAAACCTTGTCTTGTTGGTTACAATGAATTGTCTTGAAAACCTTGTCTGTTGATTTTATTTCCAATAATCACACTGCACTCCTGATAAACAATTAGCTATTAACAAGGATCTAAGATACATCCCGTAACTTATTAGAAACACAGTTTCAACACTTAAATGATTAGATAGACACCTGAGCTAATAAGATTCCCTCCAGCTTTTATAACATATGTACGTAACATGTGAATTGATAAATCAAAGTCTAGTGTTCTAATGATATTTTGATCTAGAAGTTCGTTGGAAAAGTTGTCAACTCAATTGCCAATTTCTTAATTTTTAGGCTCAAAACTGGAAGAAATTAAGTCTAAAAGCTCATTGACAAATTTTTTAGACAATATATACTTTGAAGTAATGTTGTCTGTCATAATGTCCTAGAAAATATTAGTAATGGTTTAAATCATAAAAAAACATTCAATTTTCTGTAAAACATTTAATAAAAAATAATCAAGACAGGCAAATCTTACTACTATCAAAAGCATATAAAATTTTAACTGTATCTATAATCATAAAATTCAAACTAAATTAAGTTTGAGGGAGATTTAAAGTTTATTTTAAATGATTTTTATCATTAAAGTTTATTTAGTACGGTATTATCTAGTGTGTGTACGTGCGCAATTATATACGTAAGGGGTTCTGCTCTTATTTACAGCTTATTTTCAATATTTTATTGTCAGCTTGCTTAAACCTTACAATTATTTTAGTGTATAAAAGTTTTGCATACAATTTCTATAGCTTCTTACAAATTTGAAGAAGTAAACTGATGTACTTACCTTAAATATGTGACTATCAATAATAAAGTTTAAGACACTATATAAAGAGATTATTATAGCTGATCACGCATCTCAGAATCATTAAATGTAACTCAACTCTGAGGTCTTCATTCCATGTATCAAATTTTTGAAAATCATTATTAAATTTATTCTTGATACCGTTTCCGAGCCTTGAATCATTTCTAATTATTAATAATTGGTAAATTTTTCAACATTTTGAAAATTTTAAAAAATACTTCTAATACAGTAGAAAATACATGGAGAAATAGATAACGCTTCAAAATCTTTCTCATTTCAATGAAGAATAGTTACTCTCAAACAGAAATTTTTCTTTAATAAGTCTGTAAAAAATGCTTTAATCAAACATAAGACATTTTTCTAAGTTATCAAACTTAACAATCACAATAATAAACATACCTGAATCTGACTCTTCTAATATTAATTTGTAGACCAAATCTCATTAAGACTCTAATCAAGCATTAACTTAATTATCATTCATTTCATAAAGTATAGTATTTGATAAAAATAAGATTTCAGCCTTTGTGGCATACAAATTGAAAGGAATATATGTTTCCCCCCTTTTCGTTAACCTTGGCAAGATCGGGATATCAATGACGAGAAACAAAGTTTTTGATAAAAAGTTTCGACATAACGGTTAGTTGTCCTTACTTACTTTACAAAACAGCTACACATGGGCTCATAAAATAGATTCACTTTTCTTTCAAAACATATAAATTACTTAACATTCCAAGGTCCAGATGCTGCAATTCATCACCTCAATTCATAATTATTCAGTTGATAATGACTATTTCTTGAAGTAGTAATAATGATAAACGAGATCCAATTTAGGTACTTGCTCAGTGGAGCGTTGCATAAATAATCTTCAATGTTTTTCAGCTGGAAATTGTTTACCATATAATTGAGTATTTTCAAAGTTATTTGCAAAATAACTGACACATTTTTAAAATTAATTAAATTCAAGGACATCAAATCAAAGCTGTAATTTTATGGGAAGATATCTGTTTTTCACATGAATAACTAAGAAAATATAACCTTGTAATTTTTTCAGCACTTCCAAATTTTACTCAAGATTTAGTAATAACAATATTGACTGAATCATCAAAAATGATCAAAGAATTGAGTCATTTGATAAATGTTAGTTTGTATTTGCTTATTACTAGTGAATGAAAGAGGGATTAATTTACCCATTGCTACTGATAGAGAATAAGTAGCAAAAAAAAAAAAAAAAAAAACTGTAACGATTTTGTAATTTTTTTTCACGAATTTTGTCATACAGATGTTTAAAGACTTTAATGTGTTCATGTATTGAAAATTTAAGAAAGGAAATCAATAAAATTTAGGAGATGTGTACAGATTTGACTAGGATGGAAAACTGTATACAGTGTACAGTTTAATGTGTTTACTTAGCTCAAAACTTGTGTAATTACTTTTTAAAATGCCCTCCAGGAAAGAATTACGTGCTCCATCTCCTAAAAGATCTTTCTACAAATTTGCATTGTCACGCTACCCATTACAAGGGATCAAAATCTTACAAACATGTATAAAGCGAGCAAATTTTCTTTTAACGGGTAAGTTTTGAATACCCTTTATAATGACTGAATAAAACCTTAACCACATTATAAAAGTATGCACACGTTAATTTATGTATGTTCAAAGAGCTATAAATCGATTGGTTGAGTCCATGTTATAAAATGCTACTATAATCAAAATTGACTCTTACAATTATGAAGCATCGTTTCATAATGAAATCAATGGCGCAACACTTACCTGTTTCTTAGTCACATAAGCTGTTTGATAGTAGTAAATGAAAATTCATTACTCACTAATGCTACTTTGAAAGTGTATTAGTTATATTATTTAATGTTTTTAATTCTTCTATTTTCCGCTTAAGAAAAATATGAATTTCTTTGTCGTCTCCGTTTAAAATTAATAAATACTCAAACAGGGTATAATTATGCAAGTTAAAAATTTCATTGCGTTTCATGAGCGCCCTCGCTGCAACAACTCATATATATCGAGAATATAAAAGCATGACGATTAAACTAACAAAATCGTGTGTGATACCTAATTATAGGAGACTACGTAATATTGAGTGAATTATTACATTAAAGTTGAACTTGTATTTTCAGAAAGTAGTTAAGTGATACGGTCAATTTAAAAATAATTATTTTAAAATATTTCAAAAAATATTATATGAAAAATTGACAAGAAATTTTCACAAAATGACTTTTAGAATGTATTATTTAGTAATTCCACTCTATGCAAAAAGATAAATATTCACATGCATTTTTAAATTAAAAATATTTCTAAATAGATAAATTTATTATTCTGTTGTTACGTCTTTGAAATTCTGAATCAAAGATAGGGCCGAAAGCAAACACTTAAAAATAAAATTGAAGATTTTAATTGAAAAAATAAATAAAATCATTTTTTTAACACAGGAAATGAATAACAATGAAATGAAATTGCAAGAAATACCAGAATATTCGCAAATGAGACAAGTTATTTTCTTACCTGAACATTGAAAAGTTTTATATAAATTCATGTATTAAGATGATAAAACTAAAATCTAAACATTATTGTGCTGTAATAACTGACGAATTTCTGGTGAACAAAATTACTACTGCTCGCTTATCAACCAGAGCAGTGTAGTGTGAAATGTCAAGAATAACTAGTCAATAACTATTACTAGTATTTATTACTATTTAACAAAGAACAATTAACATGCTGTTATATCAAAATTCGAATAAACAAGAGTGTAACAAAAAACAATCTATACGATGTAACAACGATACGACGACTACTTCACTAGCGTTTTTGTTTATAGCCTTTTGGGGTTGTTGGAGCGCTTGGCGAAAGGAAGAAACGCCAACATTCAAAGCACTGGCGCCAACATCCCGCCGGGCCTTGAAATATCATTTCAAAAACAGTGTTCACAATAAAAAAAAAAATTTGAATTATTCACACAATAATAACACAATAGATTAATAACACAATAGATACATAAACAATATATTAAAACAATTTTTTAAACAATTATATAATTAAAACAATAACATTATTTTTAAATATTTAAACAATAGGTAAAATAGCAATTTTAGACACAGGTCTTTTAACAAAATTTCCATTTGGTAATTTCAACTTTACAACACGAATTTTACCATCGGCACCTGGATAAGTTTGTACTATTTTTGCAATTATCCAATGTGCAATTGGAAGACTATCTTCTTTTACTAATACAATTGTGTTTGGTTCAACATTTAATTTATCAAATTGCCATTTGGTGCGCGCTTGCAAATTGTTCAAATAATCTCGTTTCCAGGATTTCCACACACCTTGCACAATTTTAGTGATTCTCTTGTATTTATCAAGTCTATTATTTTCTATAGAACACAAAGTGGGTTCGACGATGCCACATATAGCTCTTCCTATTAAAAAATGTCCAGGTGTAAGAACATCAAAATTATCAGCTTCTGATGAAAGGGGAATGAGAGGTCTGAAATTTAGCATTCCTTCTATTTGAACAGTTATTGTGAGGAATTCTTCTAGAGTCAAAGCTAAATTACCAGTGATACGTTTCAAATGAAATTTGAATGATTTAACACCTGCCTCCCAAATTCCACCAAAATTCGGAGATTTGGGAGGAATGAATTTCCATTCGACTCCTTCAGTGGAAAGAAAATTAGCTACTTCCTCACTTGGTTGTATTAGAAAATTGTGCAATTTTTTCAATCCTTTTGATGCCTTTACAAAATTTAAAGCATTATCAGAAAAGATTATAGCACATTTACCTCGACGCGCAAAAAAACGCTTCAAAGTAGCAATGAAAGCATCTGACGATAAATCTGCTACTAACTCTAAGTGTATCGCTTTAGTAGCAAGACACACAAAAAGAGCAATATAAATTTTGTTTAGGATACCTTTACGCTGATTTTTAAATTTAATCAAAAAGGGGCCACAATAATCCACTCCTGAGTGGTAAAATGGAAATGTTTCTACTACTCGTTCCTTGGGCAAGTTGCCCATAATTTGATTAGATAAATTTGGCTTATTCCTGAAACAAGTAATACATTTGTGTACTATTTGTCTGCATTGATTTCTACCGCTAATTGGCCAAAATTGCTGCCTTACAAGATAGAGTAAAGAATTAGGTCCAGCATGCAAAAATTTTTTATGAAAATATTCCAATATTAAGGTAGTAAGCTTATGACCTTTTGGTAAAATTATAGGATGTTTAGCATTTTCACTTAGCTTAGAATTAACCAGTCTACCTCCGACACGTAAAATTTGATTTTCATCCAAAAAAGGGTTGAGGAATTTTAACTTACTTTGATTCGATATGTTTTTACCCTGTTTCAAAGCTGTTATCTCTGCTCCAAACTCTTTAGCTTGAGCATCCCTAACTAAAACATCACGTGCATGATTAAGTTCAGCACACCTAATAAATTTACCAAATTTTACCTTTATCTGCAACTTGCGAATGAACCTGAAAATAAAACTTAAAATTCGGATAAGTTTCATATAATTATTTGAAAATTTATAGAAATTGTCAAAAAAGTCATTAGAAGCAATTGATTGAACATAGCTTTTCACAACTGGTTTAAGTTCTGTAACATATGCAGGGTCAGTAGACGCACAGTCATAGTTAGTGGTCAAGTTTGTGTCACAATGTAAGAACTCAGGACCTAGCGTCCAAAGTTTATTCTCGATAAGTTCGTCCACGGAAAGTCCTCTAGACAAGGGATCTGCTGGGTTGTCCTTTGATTTAACATGATGCCATTTGAATTTGCTTGTTAAATCCGTAATTTGGACAACTCTGTTGGCTACAAAGCATTTCAAAAGGTGAGGTGATGTTCGTATCCATGAAAGAACAATAGTTGAATCTGTGTAAAGATGCACTTCGTCTACATCAAGTTGCATTGCCTCAAGAATCTTGTTTACAAGTTTTGAGAGAAGCACAGCTCCTAAAAGCTCTAAGCGTGGGAGTGTTACTCGTTTCACTGGTGCTATTCTAGATTTACTGCATAACAAATGTACACTGATATTATTGAAGCAATCTTTGCTGCGAACATAAATACAGGCACCATATGCTTCTTCTGATGAATCTGAAAATCCATGAATTTCTACTAGTGTAGCTTCCTTTGGAATGACACAGCGGGGAATTTGGAACAGGTCAATTTCTTGTATACCACGAATAAAATTTTGAAATTCTATTCTTTCTTTTGCAGGAACTTCTGTATCCCAAGGTAAGCCTAGCAACCATAATTTTTGAATTAAAATTTTAGCCTTCACTGTAAGGGGACCGACCAGGCCCAAAGGATCATATAACTTTGCAATGAATGATAAAATAGTCCTTTTTGTTAAAATGGTCGGGTAATCATCATTTGATGTAAAGTGAAAGCTATCCTGCTTAGTATTCCAAGACATTCCTAATGTCTTCACGGAATGACTTTCATTATTTCCAAAAACATATTCTTGATCATCTGCTGATACTTGTGAAAGTAATTTATGATTATTAGAGCTCCATTTATACAAATGCATTCCGCCTGCTTTTAGCATGCCTATTAACTGGTGCTGAATTTTTAAAGCCGTTTCTTCATTTGGTGCACCACTGAGCACATCATCGACATAAAAATCATTTTTCACTATGGGTGATGCTAACGGAAAGTTTTCTCTTTCATCTTCAGCTAATTGAAGAAGAGTTCGGGTAGCCAAAAATGGAGCACAAGTTGTTCCATACGTAACAGTAGTCAAACGATAAGTTTTCAAACCAGCATCGGGATTATCTTTCCAAACAATTCGAAGTAAATCTTGTTGCGAATGGTGGATCTTTATTTGTCTATACATCTTCTGCACATCGGCGGTGAAAGCAACCAAATGTTTACGAAATCGCAAAAGTGTTGACCAAAGTTCATCTTGAACAGTTCCACCTTTCATTAATATGTCATTCAAAGATATACCGTTAGAAATTTTTGTTGAAGCATTAAACACAACTCTAATTTTGCTAGTACTTTTGTCTGGTCTAAGTACTGCTTGGTGCGGAATATAATAATGAGGATTTGGAATAACACTTTCATTAACTTCTTCCATATGTCCAAGATTCTCGTATTCTTTGAGAAAATCGTGATAAAGTTCCTTAACAATTGGATTTTTATCAAGGCGAATTAAAGTACTATTGAGCCTTCTAATTGCCAAATCTTTGGATAGACCAAGCTCAACTTTGTTGTTTACTAAGGGCATTTCAACTATATAGCGACCATCATCTCTAGAATGTGTGTTCTCAAAATGTTCCATGCAATATTTAAATTCATCACTCATAGGAGACTTTTCTGTTAAAGCTTCAACTTCCCAAAATGACCTTAAGGTTTTGTCTAGATTACTCTCTTCCACGACTAAATGACAATAGGTTTCGTTTACAGAAATACTTGGCACACTACCAGTGATTAAATATCCAAAATATGTATTTTGCAGCAAAACATGTTTATTTATTCTAATTTGACTAGGTTTCAAAATTTCGAAGAAAGTTTTAGCTCCAAGTAAAATATCAACTTTCGATGGTTCAAAAAATCGAGAGTCTGCAAGTTCAATTCCCGTAGGCAGTTCTAAATTGTGAATGTCTAATTGTCGCGAAGGTGTCAAATTAGTAATTTTAGGAACTACTAAGAATTCGATATCTGTCACGAATTCATTATCTTTACTGGAAATTACTGTGTTTACTAAATTTATGATTGATACTAACGACCCATTTAATCCTCCAACTGGAACATTAATCTTTTTTCTATTTAATCCCAAGTATGTTGCACAATCATTAGTAATAAACGAAGCTTGGGACGCACTATCCAATATCGCTCTACACCTCTTAAATTCTCCGAGAGAATCTTTCACATAAATAAAGGCAGTACTAAGGAGAACATGTGTTGTTTTGGTTTGCGAAATAAAATTCTGAATATGCGTTTCCTCTTTCTTCGCCACCCCAGTTGAAGAGTCTTCATTTTCAAGAGGTGCCTGGTGGGGGGAAAAAAGGGGAGAAGCAGATTGGAAACTTTCACAGCTGCTTACATTCGAAGTTTGAGGAATTTGTCTGGAGAAAAGTTTCATATCCGATCTATGCAAAAGAGAGTGATGCTTTTGGTGGCATTCGATACATCTAGATTTAGATAAGCAATCGTTTAATTTATGTGATGAATTTAAACAGTTCAAACATAGATTTTTAGATTTACAAAAATTAAACCTTTCAAATACTGTCATTTTCAAAAATAATTGACATTTATATAAAGAATGATTTGAATCACAAAGAATGCAATATTGTGACGCAGATTTAATCAAAAAAGTTTTAGGTTTGTAAGATGGAGATGAGTTTTTGCCGTTAATATTCATGGTGTTTGAAAATTTGGGTTTGGAATCAAAACAAGCAGCTTTTAAGTTTTCTAATACTTGATACCGTTTTTCTAAAAAATTAATGAAAGCATCCCAAGTAGGCACTTCATGAGAATCAACAGTTAATTGAAATTGTCTATGAGTTTCTTTATCTAATTTCGCACAAATTAAATTTATCAATAAAATGTCAACAAATTTATTACGTTCAAATTCTAATGCTTTTAAAGATCGAATGTTTTTCTGCAAATTATCTATGAGCATGCGAAGTTCTAAAGGATTTTCTTTTGTTAATGGTTTGCAATTAATTATGTTTTGCACATGGCTTTCAACAATGAGTTTGGTATTTTCATAACGAAGGGTGAGAGCTTTAAGCAATGACTCATAATTGTCATTTGGTGACTGAACCTGTTTTGCAGCACCTTTAAGACAAGCATTTAAATAGTAAAACTTCTGAGAGTCTGACAAAGTTGGATTATTATCTATTAGATTTTGAAACTGTTGCTTAAAAGAGCTCCAGTTATTATATTGACCATCAAATTGAGGTAAAGGAATTTCAGGTAAACGAACACTTTTCTCAACAAGAGAACTTTTGTTTTTAACTTCAATAGATTTGTATAGAAAAAGTTTTAGACTGACCTGAAATTCTTGAATATCTTCATCAATTTTATCCAGTATTTTTTCAGCTTCTTTAAATTCATCTTCATCTTCGATTTCGAAATATTCGTTTTTGACGACTTCAAATTTCGTTTTTATATCTTCCAATGAATCTAGAACTGCTCGGAGTGCAGTTTCTTCTAAATCTTCCAGTGGTTTCGACGAAAGTTTAGTTAATTGTGCTTGAATACTGCCGCGTTTTCGATTTAGTAACTTTATAGATGGCATAATTTCTATGGTTGTAGCTCCGGCTCCAGACTGGCCAAAAAATGTAGTGTGAAATGTCAAGAATAACTAGTCAATAACTATTACTAGTATTTATTACTATTTAACAAAGAACAATTAACATGCTGTTATATCAAAATTCGAATAAACAAGAGTGTAACAAAAAACAATCTATACGATGTAACAACGATACGACGACTACTTCACTAGCGTTTTTGTTTATAGCCTTTTGGGGTTGTTGGAGCGCTTGGCGAAAGGAAGAAACGCCAACATTCAAAGCACTGGCGCCAACAAGCAGATATATTAATTACTGATTATTATTACTTTTAATGGTAGTTAAAAGGAATGATCCTTATAGTACTTTTTTCATGCAATTTTGCCAGGTGCTTATTAATTTTCTGGTAATTTAAAATATGCGTTACTTTAGAGGAAGGAATTATTGTGTAACAGTTTCTTATAAAAAAATACGGACAAATAACGCTTAAAAATGTTCATCATAATAATGTTTTTACTGTTCTTTAAAAGATATTAATAATTAAAAACATTCATTTTAATTTATAGATATATGTATGCCTTAGATTAAAAAAAAAACATAGCAAAGAATTAAAAGAAAAAATAAAAGTTCATTAAAATTTGGCTTTTTTAAAAATTCATAATTCCTCATGCTGATTAACATATTTTAATATATACTTAAGACAGATCTCCGTCGTCGATATAAAACTGAATCATACATTAAGCTGTATATTGTATTGATCAATAAATTGAATTATTGTCAAAATTACAGGGCTGCAATTCTAAAAATGTTTTTGAACTAAGTAATTCAAAAGTGATATAATCCATTATTGTCCAGAATATTCATATTTTGTCTTGAACTCATTATCCAGAGATTTTTAACCGGAAAAAAATCTATGTTATGGATATTAGATTCAGTCCTGTGTATCTATGTAAATTCAACTCTTATTTATATATTCCTTTTTTTTTCAGTGATTTTTTTAAAATCTGCTTTAAATGATATTGCATAGTATATGTAATTTAAATTAGAAGTTCTTAAAATATTCGGAGCAAACATTGAAATAAAAGCTATGTTGCAATTAAACGCATTCCTAGTATCTTTAGGAACAATAAGTTTTAATAGCATCTATAAACCGCATCGCAGTTGGAATGTCTTTACTCAACACGACCAAAAATATTTGCATTCTATTTCAAAGATACATTTTGGTAAGAAACAACATAATTGATTCATAAACTCACTTGTGTAAGTTAGATCTACTTATAAAATAGGCACAGCTTGAATTATTTTTGTTACTGCTTCAGAGAGTTTGATGATTATTGACAGTCTCACAAATTACTCAATTAAACTTTATAACTTTAAACTAAGAAATTTATACTCAAAAGTTAACTTTTATTAAATAATATAAATGCTTGAAAATGTTTTTATAAATACATTCTTAATTTTTTGTCAAAAAATTATGCTTTTAAAATTTTAGAAAAAAGTATTAATCTTTTTTAAGAGGGTAAAAATCATGACGTATTGCAAATCATAGTTTAGTTGTTTGTAAGACAGACTAAGCCTCAGAGAGTTTTATCAGCTTAGTCATTCACGCTATTTAAAAGAATGCATTATAACACCCAAACGTGTATTGTATTAATCTTTTGTACCCATCATGTCCCAATGGTTCTGAATATGTTGCGTCAAGAATTATAAGAGAAGCACAATAGAATAGTTAACGAGCATGACCTTTACTTTAAGTCACCGGTGCGTAAGGAGACAAGCATTGAAAGAACGGAAGTTAATAGAGAATTGAAATGCGGACACGAAGATTGGATTTCGAGAAAAGAACATAATGAACAATGAAATAAGAATGAAGAAATTGTCGGTAACTTTATTACTTTGTACTTTACGAACAAATCTTATCATTATACTTTATAGTTATAAAAGCAAGGTCTGCGGTTTGTGTGTCTGTGATGTTCTTTGATTTAAAAAATTGTAGATAACGTGTCGTCGTGTTCTCTACGAACGATTAACAAACTGAAAAATAACTTTTCTTCTTTAAATACAAGACAAACCTTAATTCACTTTATCGATGTTGTATATTTACAAGGGCAAGCCCGTGTTTAAATATAGTAGAACTTAAAAGAAAATGTTTCACAAAAAATGCGTAGCTTATTCTTCATTCCTTCATTATGGAATAACTTCTCTCTCGACTTTAAAAAAATATCTATAATTTAATTTACTTTAATCTTGTTTAATTGTTACAAATTTTATAAAAAAATAGAATGTTTATAATAAAGTAAAATATAATAAAACTTATAATATTGCACTGCAAATACCTAAACATATTTAAATTTTACAATATTGTTTCCTTATATAATCTGGTCTTCCTTCTTAATAGATAAAATTTATAAAATAAAATATTTTGATACAAATTATCACATTTTATGTTTACATAATATGCATGTCTTGTTTTTTCATATTAAGTTTGTTTTCAATAATTTTTACAATTCATGAATTAAAATAAAAAAATGAATATTATCATTTTTTTACAATGCCTTTTTCCAAATTTTGAAACCTTAAGAATTTTAAATTTATTTTGATACAGTTTTGCAAATTATCAAGCTGGATAAATGCCTTAGAAAAAAGTTTAAAAATGAAAAAAAAAAAAAAAAAAAAAAAAAAAAAAACATGCAATGAATACTAAAAAGACTTATAAAAATTTTAGACGAATTTTGCAGTAAGATAATTTTCTGATATTGTTAGTATTGATAAAGAATATGTTAAAATAAAAGTATTGTAAGCAATCAAAAACGATGACGTTAAATATTTATAATACTTCATCTGAAATTAATTTTAGCTTGTTGGATTTTCTCCCTGACAAGATTTAAATGACATTACATTTAAATTAAAGGATTTTGAATTCAAAATCTGTAAATAAATTTTATTCATAATTTTTTAAATATTCTTTTTTTTTTTTTTTAATTATCTATTGCAAAAGTTTGGGAAAATGATATTAAATTAGAGATATCTTCTTTATGTTTGAATAAAAATTTTTAGCCTTTTTTCAGTACTTTAAATAAATAGCCTTCGACAATAGCCTATAATTGTATTTGCTGCATTCATTTTCGTAATGTAAGAATTCCATTGGAAGTATGTATATAAAATTTTGAGGGAGGAACTCACACTATTTGCCAATTTAACAGTCTCATTTTTCCTCCCTTCATTCCAGTTACTGTTTCCAACTTTTGACTCTATAACACTTTTTCAATAAGGGATTTTGAAGCCACCTTTAAGATAGTAATGAAAAAATTGGTTTATTTATAGTATCACTTTTTTAAACGAACTGAGCCGAGTTTAAAATGTGTTGAGACAAAAGATTCTAGCTTACAGTTTGAGTAGAACCCGATTCTATCTACTGAGATTAGAACTATGTTTAGAGAAATTTCTTCTGGAATTTACACAAAAATTATCACAAAACGAGGCTCTTATAAAATTAGCTTTTATATAGTTATTTGTACTATTATGTTTTTAGAATGTGATTTATAAGGCATTTAAAAGCTATTGAATAAGCTTAATGACAGTTGTTATTAATTTACTTGTCCCCATGGAAGCAAATTTGAAGAGTTTATCTAATATTGTTAATTCATTTTATCAATGAATTTGTTTTTAAATATTTGTATAAAATTATAAAGAATAAAAAGGATAAAATATTTTAAATAATTGTCTCTTCTAATTTGGTTCGCCCGTAAATGATGGTAATGGTTCAGTTTCAATAATATACTTATTTGTTCATTCATTTGTTAAATTTTAAAGGATTAACTGTAATTTAGATTATTTTAAGAGACCTTTGTTTACAGAATATTATTAGATTTCCATTTAATTAAAATAAATACAATGAAGAAATAAATTAAATACCAACTATTCAGGTAGTTTAAGAGACTCAGTGATTTAGTTTATAATATTTTCCGGATAATAAATGATGTAGTATAAGAACAATGAGTATTATAATAAGAAATTATACAAGTATATAGTCTCTTAAAGTTTATCAAAATGTTTTCATTTTTCAAGTGAGTTCTTATAATTAAACCTTTAATACATAATTATGATTTTCTAAAAAGAAATTAACCTCGATTATATTTTACATTCTAGATGAAAATATTTTTTTCAAATGAGATAATTCATACTTATAGAATTTCAATAATTCAACTATTTTGATAAATGAAGTGTTTCAAACGGTTAAATTTTCAATTAAATGAAAACAAAAATACTGTAATAGTTTTATAAGCGATCATAATAAACTGCAAAAGATCTGAAACATGAATATTATCTATTTAATATTTAATGATTATCTCTCGTAATGTTGAATCATAAAGACAATGCTAGCTTTAATAAGATAAAAAAAAACTTTTAAAATAAATGTGAATTGTAAGAAATTTTATTTCAATTCATTTTATCGCAATGGAGTGCTTGAAAAACTAAATCATTTGCACAAGAATTCATAAAGGAAAAACAAGTTAATTATAATAAAGTATAAAAAATATCATTTTAAAAATCATACTTCCCTTAAACATAAACATCATGTTATTGTATACCAAATAGAATAACTAAATGAACGCAATAAGTGTAAACAGAAAAATAGTCTTAAGCAATTTTTTTTATTTACAAGTTTATTTTAAAAAAAATTCTTGCTTTAGAACAATTAATTTACAGTAATATTCAAATCATTGAAGCAATCATAATTCCTTAATATAATTCAAATGAGATGTTTATTTATAAAAGAACATTCATCACATAAACTTTATTTTAAACTTCTTACAGATTCAGATACCTTACAGATATCGATAAGATAAATTTTCAGTGTTTTTCGAAATTTTATGTAATTTCTAAGGGTACCGTAATATAAAAAGATTAAAAAAGAGAAGTAACGGAATTATAAGGAAAAAATGTTGGAGGATAGCAATCAATTTAAAATGCGTCATGTGATTATGATTTGATTGTTAATAAAATTTATATAAAAATCTCCCATTCTAAGAGCTGAATTCATTCATTTAAAGTTTCACTCATTATCAAAACTCTAGAATTTTTCTAATTTTTCTATTGAAATAGAGTTACAAATTATATTTGAACTATTTTCATTTTAAATGATAAATTATTCGAAATGAGCCTTGACATCTGCAAGTGGACTGATTGAAATTTTTGTTGCTAAAACTTTTTCAAGAATTACTTTTTTGTTTTGGATCTCACATCGACATGCGACTATTATAAATGCAAACAAATTTATTTTCAAATGAGAATTTTAAAGAGGTTTCTTAACGTAATAATTTATTCTAAAAACACTTTTTGACAATGATATAATAAACACATAGCGAAGAAAATAAGCTATAAAATATTGATAGTTGAAATAAGGAGTTTTTACGTAGCACGAAATATCCTTTATTTTATTATTTGATGAACAATATTTTTCGCCTGATAAAATAACTCAAAGTTAAGAAAGGTCTTAATAATCCACAGAAAAAAATGTCAATCAAAAATATAGAAACTCAAGTTAAAAATTCTTAATTTCATTCATTTAAAAGATTAACATAAATCATAACAATGTAAAGCATTCATTAATATCAAAAAGCATACGACTGTAAAAGCCAGGCAGCAAACTATTGATGTCTCATTAATGTTTATTCTACAAAAATAGTCATTATTTTTTTAATTTTATTAGTAAATAGAAAGATTGATTGCTATAAAACATAAATATTTCACTATTTCTTTTTTTTGGAGGGGGGGGGAGAGAAGAAAATGTTCTTTTTAACTCTTAATGCAAATTTTACTACATAAACTAATGTTAAAAGCTTATTAAAATTTGTAAATCTTAGAAAAGTTAATAGTTAAAAAGATGTCTTTTTGAAGTTTTCGTTTCTTATTGCATAGCAGTAATAAGATTTGACCATCAGATTTATGGATTATATTAAGAAAAAGTATTTGTTTATACATAATAAGAGCACATTTTTCTGCATTCTTTATGGAGTGAATCCTAAGCAGAAGATTGTAATAATTTTCTATATCTGAAATTTCCCTCAAAATTTTACATGCGAATATTGCCTTTTCACATCCTTTTTAAATGTTCTACATTTTTAAGAAATTACTTCTGCAAAAATTTCCTATCAGATATCACTGCTCAAATGTGTGTGATCAGGGAATATTTCCAAAATGCAAGCATTACAGGAAAAACAACCATCCTGACGAGATTCTTTCGGCAGTCATTGCGGATCCGGCTGAAGTAAATAAGGACCGCAAGCGTAGTAAATACGGACATATATTTTATTTTGCTAAGAATTTCTCTGTTTTCTGACAAGGAGAAAAACGGATTCTATGTTGGCCTTTCTTGCCACTAGATCAAACAAGTTTCGGAAGATTAAAAATGTGTTTCCCCGTCATTAGAATTGGGGTCGGTGTTAGGTTAAAGGAAAAATGTTTGAAGTCGTCTGGAAACACTAACAGATTATTATTAAACTTTTTTATTTCTAAAATTGACGCATTTTGCTGCTGCAAATATAAGTGAGTTCTACTATAATGGTTGATTCATTGTCATTTAGGGGGAAATGCTTCTCATGTTACTAGTAAATAAAATCTGACCTATTAAATATTTAAAGCACCAGAAGGATCGACATAGTTTTGACCTAGAAATATTTATAAAAGGATATTTTCTTTTTAAATTCACTCTTAAAACTAGTTTTAAATTTCGTGACGGTCATCGTTATTCTAAATTCGTATAGGATTTCAACAAATAATGTCCCTCAGTGTAATATTTAAATATAACAGTGGATTCATAAAAATGTCATTAGATTGAGTAGGAATGAGATCTACAAATAATTATCATGATTAAAAATTAGTTAAAAGATTACAGAAATAATATTCAAGTCATATCTCAAAAAGAAAATTTTATTAAAAGTTTTTAAATATTACATAGATTCAGAATCTTTTTTATATTATCTTCAAAAATGTACCTTGGCTTTACAAATTTATTGCTTTATATTTTTGATCATTTATTTATATCAAAATATAATATAATAAATTTAGAGCATGTAAAAGAAAGTATGACAGTATTTTTGCTCAAAAGAATATAATTTTTCAAGTGAAATAATTTTATCTTAATTTTATAAATAGCAACATATAATTTAATCAATTATAATTGTCATATATTTTATTATTAAAGAAAAAAAGGTGCTTTTTATTTTCTAAAATTAGAAGATCTAAAACTTCGCTTTTATATAAAAATTGTTTACGTAGTTAAAATCAATTAAATTATATTGACAAAAATAAATAATTGTTGTTAATTTTTAATAGTGGCTATATATTTAAGTGTATGGACATTTATACAGCATTTATACAACATATTTTGAATTAATATTCTTTTATCTATTAAATATTTCTGAATTGTATGAAAAAAATCTGTGTTACAAGGGCTTTCTACATTATCTGTTAAAATGTGTACAGATATATTCTAGTAGAGCTTTATTTGATGTTGGATATCGCGATGTGCGTGCTCAAAGAAATCCACATAAGATACAAAAAAAGAGTGCTCAAATTTGTAGGTCTGGAACAATATTTATTTAGTTACTAAAAACTAGAAGAATCCCATTTTTATACAAATTATGATACAAACAGTTGAACGTTAATAAAGATTTTTGGAAATTATTATTTTAGTGTAATTTTCTTAATATTTAAAAAAATATTTCAATTTTATTTACAAAAACCATTATATTTTTAAACTAATGGTTTTAAGATACAAATGTTACTAACTGGCAATGGCAACAAAAGTATGTGAAGAAAAATCTTTAAACTTTCCTAACTCTTTATAAATACACTAGTGGCCATTAAAATTGCTACACCAGGAAGAAATGCAGATAACAAAATGATATTTATTGGACAAATGTATTATACTAGAAATAACAAGTGATTAAATTTTCAAAATATTTGGCTGGATAGATCCTGAGAAATCAGTACCCAGAACAACCACTTCTGGCAGTAATAACAGCAGTTATACGCCTGGGCATTGAGTCAAACAGAGATTGGATTGCATGTACAAGTACAGATGCCCATACAGCTTCAACACGATGCCACAGTTCATCAACCGTAGTGACTGGCGTTTGGTGACGAGCCAGTCGCTCGGACACCATTGACCAGACGTTTTCTATTGGTGAAAGATCTGGAGAACGTGATGGCCAGGGCAACAGCCGAACATGTTCCGTATCAAGGAAGGTCCGTACAATACCGGCAACATGCGGTCGGGCATTATCCTGCTGAAACGTAGTGTTTCGCAGGGCTCGAATAAAGGTTAGAGCCACGGGTCGTAACACACCAGAAATGTAACGTGCACTGTTCAAAGCACCGTCAATGCGAACAAGAGGTGACCGAGACGTGTATCCAATGGCACCCCAGACCATCACGTCAAGTAATGGGCTAGTATGACGATGACGAATGCACGCTGCCAGTGTGCGTTCACCACGATGCCGCCAAACACGGATGCGACCATCATGATGCTGTACACAGAACCTGGATTCATCTGAAAAGATGACGTCTCGCCATTCGTGCGCCCAGGTTCGTCGTTGATCACACCATTGAAGGCGCTCTTGTCTATGACGCAGCGTCAAGGGAAGTCGTAGCCATGGTCTCCAAGCTGAGAGTCCATGCTGCTGCAAACGTCGTCGAACTGTTCGTGCAGACACTTGTTGTCTTCCAAACGACCCCGTTTCATGACTCACGGCTCGTGACGTGGTTGCACGATCCATTATGGCCATGCGGATAATATGCCTGTCTTCTTGGCTGCTAGTGATAGGTGGCCGTTGAGATCCCGCATGGTGTTCCGTATTACCGTCCTGAACCCATCGATTCCATATTCTGCTAACAGTCATTAGATCTCGACCAACGTGAGCAGCAATATTGCGATAAGATAAACCGCAATCCCGGTACGCTACAATTCGACATTTATCAAAGTCAGAAACGTGCTGGTACGCATTTCTCCTTCTTACACGAGGCATCACAACAACGTTTCACCAGGCAACAACGTTCAAATGCAATTTGTGTATGAGGAACCGGCTGAACAATTTCCTCATTTAAACACAATGTAGGTGTCGCTACTGGAGCCTGCTTTGTCTGAATGCGCTGAAAAGCTAATCATTTGCATATCACAGCACCTTCTTCCTTTCGTATAAATTTCACGTCTGTAGCATGTCGCCTTCTTGGTGTAGCAATTTTAATGGCCAGTAGTGTATATTTTCATGCCTTCATTGATACAATAAAGATAATAAATGTTCAAAACAATTAGGGTATATTTTCAGTTTGGCATGAAATAATAATTTAATGAACAATTTTTTAAACAAAAATAAAAAAGAAAAGTTAATAGCATTTACAAATTTTGGAACATAATAATTTTTTCTATACTGAAAACAACGTTTTTTGATAGGAGTGAAAAGCGGTTAACTGCACTCCTTCTGTAGTAATAGAATAAAAACAAATGACTCTCATTGATTGTTCATTTACAGTGAATGCCACATCTGAACAACATAGCTTGGTTGCTAGAAGGCTATCGGTCCTTTAAAAACGTGTCAATCTCAATACAGACGTTAAGAAATGTTGTAACGGAAGCAGCATAATTTTTTTCGTTATATCATTTCCAAGTTTTAGAATTGGTGTTTGGAAATTGAAAACGTTGGCCGAAGATCACGACAAGCCCAAACGTCTGCAATAACACAAAATGAATATCAGAATTTAACACTATGCTCAGATGGAACCCCACTATGAACACCTTTATTACAATGGTACCTTCAGATGGATATTGGTACGAAGGTTTTGACTCAAACTATTCGAAACGGACTCCACCATGTGGGTTTATATCCTCATAGACCAGTGATAAGTGCTTCATTGGCATTAGAGTACCGTATTACTCGCAGGAGTTAGGCACAAGAGCATATCAGACGGGAACAATATTTGTACAGCAATGTGATCTTCACTGACGAATTCTGACTCAATAGAGGATTAGACGATAGACGGATTTTTATCAGGAAAGAATCAAATAGTCCAAATTTTCCTGCATTTGTATATTTAGTTGTCCATTTTGGCTCAACATTTCGATGAATAACTACACATACATTACCGACGTATACATTACAAGAAATGGAACAATAATAATTGAGGTATGAAAGGAGAGATGCTGAGACCTTTTATGATCCTTTATATTTCTCCAATTTGGAATAAACAAACTCTCATGCATAAAAGTTCTGGGCCACATCGTACTCAAGGATGTGTTCCTTTTTCAATGTATCGTTCGAGTAGATTGGCCAGTATATTCTCCAGATATGAATCCAATAGAAGATGTTTTAATATTTTAGAAAAAAGGTTGCTAGTCATTTAAAATTCTACAAACAATTCAAAAGTTGGAAACCTTTCTTCGACAAAAATGGGGAAGAATACCCATATCCTTCATTGATAATCTCATTGGTTCCATATCTAAGAAATATGGGACATTTTTTGTCGTTCAGGGGAAGAAACATGTATCCTTTATATAAACAAAATTAATTTTTATCTGAAAAATCATATTTTTTTTGTTTGTAAACTATACATGAATTGTATGTTTATTTTTACCGACAAATATTCTTAATAAAATTTCATTATTCCTTTTCCATTGCTTTGTCTTCTTTTTTTTATAATTTACTACTCTCCTATACATTATATATCAGTCACCTTAATATTTTCTTTTCCCCAGTTCATATCCAAAATCCTAATATTACTAACCATACTGAGCAGTATAGCTATACAAAAATTTATATTCTAGAAGAAAATACGTCTTTTTAAAAATCGCTATATCAGCAATGTTTTTCACTTATATTGATATAGATTTCTATCAATATTTTTCTCTCTTTACGCAATTCTTGACATAGCTTTATCGATACCAGTAAATTTCTTTAATTACATGATCTATGTTCATAGGTCTCTCTATGAATGATTTTTGAAGATTTGCTTAGAATAAAAAATATATACCCTGTGATTAGAATAAATTAAGGATTTAAATTAATAAGTATGGTAATGTAACTTTTTGAAAGCTTATCGTATCGATACTATAAAATTTATAATTTAAAACTAAAGCACGTATCTCACAAAAGAATGGAACTTATGATTTTAATACATTTATTAAGTTAGGTAACGATTCGAAACAGTGAATAGAATAAAAAAAAGTAAAGCTTGCACTCTATTTTACAAGTGGGAGGAAACTTTATGGCGTCTTTTTTTTTTTTTTTTTTTTTTTTTTAAATAGAAATAGCTTTTTTTCAAGCTCAAGTAACACAAATCAAGTTTATTTTCAAGTAATTAAAGAAATGGAGTTCTACCTTTCTGCCAAATACAGTTTCGACCTTAGAAAATTTCCAACGAACATCTGCATTCGAGGTTAAATTTCTTTTTTCTAAGGCGATTGATTGAATTTCATCAAATCAGGTTTGAAAGGGATGATTATTTTTCGATTCGTATTTCTGAAATTGCGTTGAGTGTGTGCTTGAAGGCTTTTATGGGTAAATAATAACAAAAATTTTAACTCTTATAAAATTTCAATTTAGAATTGAGAAAAAACTTCACAAAACCGTTCTTAATATGAAAACACTGCAAATGTAAAACATAAGAACTTGTTATTTTTTTTAAAAAAAACATTTGCACTAAATTAATTTGTAATAACGTCACTGCTTGCTTTTCCTAAATGTTATAAATTAACTAGAGATATTTGTATAAATTTTTGCAATTATATATTTAAAATATTCTAGTTTGAAATAAAAAGTAAGAACTTCTAACAAGAATTCTTCAAACTTTCTCTCGAGAATATTATGAAAAGAGTAACTATTTTGACCATTTCAATCGTTCTCCAGAGTAATTATTTGCTCATTATTTTTCGTTTCCTGAGGTAATTATTATTATTAAAATATTCCAATGAAAGTAATCAAATATTCTAAATTTAGCCCATAAATCAGGAAGAACTAAGGATATAATCGACGAAGTATAGATTGGTAACAGAAAGCAATTTATAAGAACGTGCTTTGAATTAATTTAAATTATAATACATAATAAGAATGAAAGTAATAAGTATTTACTAAGAAGTAGTAAAATCACTCTCAACAATTCTATTCAATTTAAAAATTTCGTCGCTGTTTAATTCACAAGTACTCTATAGGGTTTGTATAAGCAGATAACAAATTATCAATAAACCTGTATAGTTAATGTGATGTCGATATAAACATCAGCCTGTTAGAACTGCTAAAACCTCCGAGTATACTCTAAAATATTTACATATGTAATTCTTCTCAACATTTATACTTAACCTGAGATTAAAATCCAAACCAATTATTAAGATAGGTTCTATCATTATACTAGATCAATGGCCAAGTAACAGACAATAAGCTCACAAATGTAGTTTTGATTATCATAAATAACTAATTTAAAATATTGCATTTATTGATGATTATTTCAGCTAAAGACTTCTCTCGTTGATCATGTGATGACAAAATCTTTATCTACTGGTAACAGATAACAAATGAAAAGAATTTTTATGTATCTTACACATAGCTTAGTTACATATCTAATTCCATTTCGTTATAAATAGTTGATTTCCGACGAAAAAGGAGGAAATGCTGAGGATATTTTTCAACATAGTATTACAGACGCTATCGAGCATGGCACACTTTTAGCTAGTATAGGTTTTAATTAAACAGGATAATGGTAAATTTACTATAGTGACACAATTTTTCATTGACTGATTATTAATGTTTCCTTGTATATTCCCTTAAAAGTTTAACCTCTTTTTTTATAATAATCTCTTGTAAAGAAAACCAAATTAAAGATATACTAATTAATTGAATAATTCTTACCTAATTAAACACGATTGTAAAATTTGCCTGATAAATGACGCAAATAAAAGGGTAAGTAATCTAATAATTATACAGTTATGGTGATACTACTTAATATATTTAAATAATTTATGTGAAAATTTTATTTTCTTATGTAATATTCTTATGTTTTTTTAATCGGTTATTGTATGATATAATGAAATCTAATCAAATTTTAAACTAAAATAAATTTATTTTGTATACCTTTGCAAGAGACTATTGTAAAAATAAGATTAAAATTCTTTAAGTACAGCTTAGCATTGAACTTTTTCCCATTTTAGTGAAAAATATCATTTTAATTTATTATAAGTCAATATTTATGAGCCATAATATTCGTCATCTAAAAACATTTAAATAGAAAATATAGAAATGCTCCTAAAATTAAAAGAACATAATGAATATAAAGTTCAATTACATTAAATCAAAAAGAATGCAAACATCTATTTTTATTTACCTTAATTAGTTAAAAAAAATTTATCGTTAAAATACCTTATTATCAATATTAATATCGTATGGTTTCATCTTCTCTAAATCAACCATCTTAAATCAATTTAAAAATTTAATTTAACCCATTCCCTGCCATGGGCCCCATTTGGGGATCACGAAAATTTTTATCTTGTTCTTCCCTAAATTTTAGGTTTTCATTTATTTTTAAAGTCATGTGTCTACATTATAGTCTACTCTTTATGTAGATAGCTAATTTATTAATTTTATTTGCAAAATAAAATACATATATGACATTTTTTCGAAAAATTTCCTGTGAACAACGCTTTTTCACATATGTCTATTTTCTAAGTGAATATCTGTTAATTTATATTAAAATGAATTATTTTTTCTGACAGAGGTTGTTTGCACATGAGTTCTGAGTAATATAAAATAAAAATTGAACACATTTTTTACTTCATGCCGTAAGCACCTGTAAAATACAATGATCCCCATTTGGGGCTCACGGTTATTGCAATGTAAAAGGATTTATTTATGCTACAATTGAAATTTTCATTTGTTCAGTTATCTGGTGCAATATTTTTCCGGAATTTCCAATAAGGCTGTTACCCACAAATGTATGGAATGCTTCCACTGACAAATATAGACTTGATACGGGGGGGGAAGAAAGGGGGAGAGTTCCAGGAAGAATGTTTCTAACGAAAATGTTGATTTTGCCCACTAATAATAATAATAGAAACAAGATGTGGAGGTGGAAATAGCAAGTGTTGATAGCAGGTGATTCTGAAACGCACCTGCTTCTAATTGGGGTGAGACGTCGCCAGTCCTTTTCGTCTATTGGGCAAGATATTGAAAATTTTAGAGCAGATGGACATGAACATTGTGCTGAGATGTTGTGTCCTTTAGAGAGTTTTATCCGCAAGATCAACATCGTTGGATTTTGATAAATGTCAGTATTATTATAATTTGTGTTTTTTAAATATTTTTTTAATTTCATTTGGATAATCATGAGTAGAAGAAAATTTTCAATGCTTAGAGAGCTTGAAGAATATTGGGACAATGATCTTGATTTGACAAATGATGATGACCAATCTTGGATGAGCTGAATAAAGCATTTATGCAGTTCGGCGTATTTTCGTATAACATATGTATTGATGAACAAATGGTACGTTATTATGGTTATCATTTTCTAAAGCAGTTTATTAGAGGAAAGCCTATTCGCTTTGGGTTCAAGCAATGGGCAATGTGTTGTGGTGCGACCGGATATTGCTATAATGCTGACATCTATGAAGGTAAGCCAAGTAGAATTTCAGAAGAAGATAATTTAGAAGGAGATACTTATGGATTAGGTGTGTCAGTAATATTGAATAAGATAGAAACCATAGACAAACCAGAGGAACACTGCTTTTATTTCGATAATTTTTTTACAAGTTTTGATTTGCTGAAAAATCTAAAAGAGAGAAATATACCTGCGACAGGAACGGTGAGATGTAATAGGATGAATAAGAGCCCTATAAAAACAGATAAGAAAATGGAGAGAGAATTTAGAGGGGCTCTTGATTATAGATATGAAATAAATGGAAAATTTGGTCCTGTTTGGAAAGATAACAGTATTGTTAAAATGTTATCAAATCATTTGGAAGTTTTACCTTTGGGACGTGTGCCGAGATGGTCTAGGGCTGAGAAAAAAAAAATTAATTCCACAACCCAATACCATTATAAATTACAATAAGAACATGGGAGGTGTTGACAAGCTTGACTGGAATGTACAAAAGTATAGGATAAAAATTAGAAGCAAAAAATGGTACTTTCCTATTTTCACTAATGCAGTGGATGTGGCTCTAGTTAATGCTCATACAATATATTGTATTGCTAATGGAAAAATGCCGCTATTAAATTTCAGCCGAGAAGATGCACGGTTCTATTTGAATTTACATTCCGTGTCTGACTCGAAAAATTGTAGACGACCATCGTACAGTGTGAGTTCACAGAAGCGCATACCAGAAGACGTAAGAAAAAATCCTCAAGGACATTATTTAGAAAGAACATTGGACGGAAAACAAAGAAAATGTGCGGTTTGTAAAAATATGTTCGGAAACAGTGCGTGAAGTGTAATGTAGGATTACACATAGAATGTGTTATTCCATGGCACTCTTAAAAAAATTTACAGTTATTTACATGCAATGTACCGTGATCCCCAAATGGGGATTGATTTTTAAATCCATAAAAAACATATTTTTTTTTTCTGTATTGTAAAATTTAATGTACTACATTGTTTTACATGTAAATACGTAACTATATATTAAAAAAATACTTTAAAAAAAAATCTGGCAGTTAATGGGTTAAAGTTTTACTGTTGCTCATTAGCAGTCATTATTTTTTAGCAAATGGAGAAATTCTCTTTTTTATATGGTGGGGTAACTTTGAAAATTTCTTAAGCTTTATTCGTACTTATTCCACAGAATGATTTTAGAATACCAAATAGCATTTAAATTATTCTTTTCCTTCTCGTTAACAATAGATGTTATTAATAAAACAGTACCTTGCTAGTATTTTAAATTTCAGTCCATAAATAGAAAATAATGTAATCTCTTAAGAATAGTATAAATGTATCAATGCTATAATAAATGTTATATGACATTAGGGATGAGAACTAAATTAAATAAGAAAATATTTTAACTGATGAAATTATTTCGCGACATAGTTTATTGATAAAATACTTTATTTTAACTTATAATTTAAAAAATAGAGATATGTTTTTAAGCGTTGAATGGCTTTTAGTAACGATAAGGAGCATGCATTCACAAGTTAAAAGTGTAATTAGTTAATATATTATTTATTAATAGCACATAAATTTTTGATTAAGAAACTAAGATTTATAAAAAGAAAATTTTTTTCTTGAACGAGAATAAAACTAATTTGTTTTATTTTTATTAAAAAAATAACTCATTTTTGTTATATTCTTTTGCATAAACACATAATCAACACAAATTTACAGGCATTAAATGTTCCAGGAAGCTAATTAAGCAAATTTTAAATCATTGCTTGAAAAAAACATTTTCTTCAGAATAAACGGGAATTACTTAAAATAAATGTATACCTCAAACTCAAAACTCCTTAATTCTTTCAGTTGAAATGTTATAATGTACATATTTACATAAGTATTTACGAAATATATTGTGCGAGCCCCTAAGAGCATACAATTAAGCACGATTTTGCTTTTACCCATAAGTTAATTGAAAAATTATTTAGATTTATTTACAATATTGAGCAGTTTTATGTTAAAAAACCAACTGATTTTTTTTTTTAACTTTTTATAGTATGATAATTTTTTGTCAACTATACTCAATTAGCATTATTAACTAATGTAACAATTTAACACTGGGCCTGATTCATTTTACAACATAGGTTCATATTTTAAAAGTGTTTTTTTTTTTTTAATCAAGAGAAACTATACAATAAGGTAAACGAGACTACAGTTAACATAAAATACAGGATTAGCAAAAAAATTTGTAAATATCATTGAAAAATGTTGAATTTAGGACATACGTGCATCATGCATGATATATAATTGTAGTAATTGCAAGCTATATATAACAAATTCTATATGTATTACTATTCCATACATACATACATACATACATACATACATACATACATACATACATACATATATATATATTATATAGATATAGCATGCAATTTCTATATGTATTACACATATATTTACAATTACTATTAAATTATATAAAATTATTGATTCACATGTGTAAATGATATATTTCTACTTTTTTTTAATTTAGTTATTTAATTTTCAAAAATAAAATGTACAAAAACTCTTTTCTCTTGTTTGGTTATTATAGATGGGCTGTTTATTACTGAAAACATTTCTTATAACTAGACTATTATTGAGCATTTTGTTAACGTGAACAACTTCTGTACGATAATTTATTGTTAAGATATTTTCTGCGACTTTAAAGCTTCTTAATGTTTAAATAAATCATTAATTTTTTTAAATAGTATCAAATTTACTTACCGAAAGAAGTTCGAACCAATGCATAATGATGAAGTGAAAATAATTTAAAATATTATCATTTTGGAATTTTTTTTTTTTTACCTTAAATCGGCTTTTAATTCTGTGATCATTTTAAAAGAAACTGATATTTCATCCTTTATTGCAAATGAATCACTAAAACCAGAAACTAATTTATACACCTCATTTTGTAAACAAAATGCGTTTTAATAAGGTTGAAACGAAACGAACTACTTTTAAAACAGACAAAACTGGCAAGCTCCTCACTTTAGCTTTCGCTTTTACATAGGAGATTACATTTAAAAGCATTCCTTCGGCTGTTAAATCTGGTTTTACTACAAGGTTGCCAATTGGCGATGATATTCCGGCGCCAAACTTATTTCCCCATTTTTCATTCAATGGAAATAGAACAAGATTACATTCGAAACAGTTTGTTCGGATACGAAAAACGATTCCTTTTCACGATCATGAATCAAACAAATGGATGAATTGTGATTTTTGACCCAATGCCATTTGATCTTCGTCACACTTCAGTTAACTATATGGTTTTCAACAAAATGGTAGAGATATATCACTTCTGTCACAATGATAAATAAATAAATCAAGTTTCCTTTATGGACTATTAAGTAAGTGGAGTGCTTAAAGAATGAATGAATAAAATATATTGGTTTATGACCGTTTCTTAAGAATTTTTTATTAATATTGTTTGTCAGAGTGTAAAAATTATTGGCGAAAAATGAACAACCTTTCTTCCTGAATTTCCGCATTTATTAAATTTCTAACTCCATATGGTAAAAAATGCCTGAGAAGTTGAAACCTTATTGCTAACGCAATTAAATATTTTTAAATGTTTACTTTTTGTAGTACATGATATTTATTAAAAAGTTCAGTATTATAAACGAATTTAACAATGAAAATATATTCCAAAAGAGAAAAAAACATTACAGGAATACACATTTTAAAAATTTGGGATTGGAGCTTTTTTCTTATGACAGTAAAATATTTAGTTAAAAATGAATTTGAAGGAAACTCTTCTTTGAAAGGATTTTCGGTGATTGTAATTTGAATTTTAGTGAATGATATGTTTTGAAAAGTTACTGACGAATTTTTCAAATTTTTTAAGGGACATGATTGACTATTTCTTTTGAAGTGTCCTTGAATAAATGAACTGTTTTAATGACTATTTTTTTTTAAATTTTTATTGTACTGTTTTGTAGCTAATTTCATAGTGTTCAGGAAAGGTTTCATAAGTAAAAAAGTGTTACTGGAAATCGGGTTTTAAAGTTCTTCAAAAGGGGTCGTTTTTTCCGCAAACTTTTTTCATTAATGTTTTTACATCTAAACTTTTATTACAATAAAATCAAATTTCCTGTTCCTTTATCGAGAATTATTTTTTAAAAATATAATTTTGTGTATATAAGGACTTTTTAGAGCTCTTAATAGCTCTCATTAGAGCAACCAAAAGTTGTGGGAAAATGTTACATGATTGTATTATTTATATTGCGAAAACTTTCGCATTAAATCTATTTTTGTCAGCTTGTCACCGAATTTTTTTTCAGAAATACATAATTATTCATGTTTTCAGAAGTATTTACATATTTATCATTATGTATATACATATATTTAGACGAGGTGCAAATGTTAAAATTCATGTGTAATATTTTCTTATTTACACTTCCTATAAAATTTATTATTTTTAGTTAACATGAAAATATTGTACCACATTCTCAAGAAATTGAATACAATATATATTTGAAGGTGTTTTCCTAATTCGTTTTAAGTACAAATCCTACATCCAAGTTTCCTCCTTCATATCTAATAAAGGGATATTGTACTTAATGATGGCGGTCCTTTAACAGAAAGTTTGCAAACTTTCTTCACAAAAGTACTTATAACTATTATACCGATTAATTCATTATCTATTTCTCTTTTCTTTACTTATTGTTACAGATTAATATCTAAATAAAAAATTTAAGAGAGCTTTAATAACATAAATTTCACTTTTTATTTAAATTCATATTATTCCAAAAGAAGAAGTAATTATGAACACATTACTTAAGTGAGGGCTATTTAATAGTACATCACGAATTTTTAATAAAATCACATTTTTATATCGGTAAAAAACATATAATTTAAAGTTATTAAAAACAATGCATTTGTGTTTGATGAGAAAATTAAATATTCTATTTATTTATAAATGTGTATTTTGTAAGTCAGAATCCACCGAAATTATAAGGTTTGAAAGATAATAGTTTCTAACTATAAACAGTTTCTTTCCAGGAATAATATGCAAATAAGAAGCTTAACAGTTTTTAAGTATTTAATAATTACATGATGAAATAAAAAAGAGAAAAGACCTGAAAATATAGAATTTGCAGTTCGAGAAAAAAAAATTTAAATGATAATAATCGAAATAATCTCTCAAATATACTTTTATGAGAAATAAAACAACTGATTTAAACAATGCGAAAGGTAAGCATAACACACAAAGAAGTTTTCATGGACCATCGATGTCTTAAAATTGATAACTTCTTTTTTTGAATCACTGTGTAGGAATAATGACTAAGAACTTATAAACATTTTGTCGTGCTTTATTTTTTTTTTATACTTTGATTTTCAGTTTTCGTGTTAATAAAAACTGAATATTTCACGTAATATCAGAAATAAAATTTAATGTAAAACAGATAAATATAAATCAAATTTTCTTGCGATGAATTTTTTTCCTGCGTGATGAAATCTTACGAAACTTACCATTTTATTCGTTTTTAACTCAAAGTTTAAGTATGGTTCTCTGATATATTCTCCTATCTTCCTTTTTTGTTCTTGAAAGGTTAATGCGATTTACATCTTATACTTTAAGAGAATTCTGAGCAATAATAAATATTCATACGCATATCGACCCCTCGAGTAGTTGAACTAAAGTTAGCAAACAGTTGTTCACTTAGCTGGCAGATTAAAAGGATTATATTACGATTATATGTAATTAAAAGGATTATATACTATCTCTAAAATGAGACTTTTAGATAACAATATAATAGCAAACGAGATCCTTTTTTTTAAATATCAGTCCTTTTTTTAATCAATACTTCACTCTAATATTTGAGAAGGAAAAAGTAATGAAAAATAATCACATTTTTTAAAATCTATAAAATAATCGATTTAGTTGTAAACTTTGTTTTCTTCATTTTGCTAAATTCTACTTTTTATTTATCTTGAAAATTTTTTAAATTTTTGTTACTGAATGAGTTTCCCGATTGACAAAGTTTGCATTTTCTCTGTTTTTCTTATAAAGTAAGCGTGCACTTAGAAACACAAAACTTTCTGTTTATTGTTATTGTGATGTTTTACAAAAACCTCACATTAACCATTATTTGTGAATTTTAAAATAAGAAATTGTTGCTCTTTCGTAATACGGTTCAATTACTTCTCATTTACAAAAAAATAATTACATTCAAGTTTATTGTTCTATTAGTCATTACATCTTCTATTGTCTTCGTATTCTTTCTTCGTCTTCGCCAAAAAATGTTCTATATCTGGAAGGAAAGTCCGAGTCAGTTACTTTACAAACGTATCTGAACATTGTGAAGTTTCATGAATAGCAAATCAGGGAGAATATCTTTGCATCAGCTTTCGACCAATGCTCCATACATTAAAATGAAACAAATTTTGTCCATATATCGTCATTAACAAAAATACTGTCAATTTTTTACATCATGTAATCAAACTCTGACGACTTCTTATAATTGGAAGAACATAGCTATAATGTTAGATTTTAATTTCTTGTTTACTGAAGAAGCGTCTAATATAAGCTAAGATTTTAGCATTTGATAAATAGAATTCAATAGTATTCTGCTACTTATCCGTACAATAAGAATAGTTAATGATCTGTCTTCCAGGAATAGGCTATAAGCATAATATTTAAATTTTGAATAAAAACATTCCCAAACAAATATTATATTATTTTTAGGGAAATGCATAAAAACTTTTTTCGAAAACTAATATTTCTTTATACAATCTAAATCCTACTGAACTAAAAGACATATTAGATGTATGTTATAGATTTATATAATAGTTGCATCGGTTTCTGAAGTTAATTTACCACTTTAGCATGATATGTGAAAGATGATACTATTCCCTGAATTCGCTCTAATGTCTCTATATTCGTATCAATTTTCTTTAAAGTATCTAAATGTTCAACGTTCTTAGTTTTAAAATCTCTTAATATTAATGTTAAAATATTTAAATTCGGGTCTAAAAAATTTGAACTTTTTTTTTTTTTTTTAAATTTGAACGAAAAATTTTTTAGAACTACTTATAAATTAAAAAGTTTAATTATCTTTTATATTGTAAAAGTGGTGATAAGGAATTCAGAAGTTTTGCTATTTATTTAGAACTCCAGGAAAATTTGAAATATTATCTGCTATTAATGTAATTTCCCTTTATTAATTATACCACTAAGCAAACGTGATTAATAATATCAGTATCACTTTGTTTAATAATTATTTATGAACTATTTAATTAAATGAACTTTAAAAGTATTAAATTCGGATTAAAATGATTAACAAAAATTTAGAAATTTAAACATATACTACGAAATAAAAAGCTTAAAGAAACATCAAATTGCTTCCTTTTATTATGAAATCCACTCCATATTTTTTGACTTCAATATAAATTAAAATATATATTATTAAATTATAAAATAATTCAGTTGACATACTCATAATAATAAATACATTTAAATTTACAAGGAAATGTGTACAAAATTTATAGCATATTAGAAAATATAAAGGAAATTTAAAGTTATTTATTGGACAAAGGAGCATTTTTTATGTAAAATTTGTTTCATTTTCAAATATGATTTAAACTAAAAAATGAGACATGAATAGCTACAAATTCTTAAAAACCAAATTCAGTCAGCGTATATGTAATAATAAAAATGCTTCAATAGAAGAAAATTTCACATATAAATTTACTAAATGGAAATAGATTATTTCTGATTTTCACATTTTAACCTTCTATTTTCAAATTTCCTCGATGAAAATAGCCAAAAATAAAAAAAAATCACTTGTTAGGTAAATTGTTTTTCTAGAGAAAATGAAAGAAGGAAACAAAATATTTGTTTTGAATTCAACAAATATATAACAGTAGTTTTTCCTTATTTTATATTAATATGGGTTTTTCTATTTTATGAACTAATTAATCATACATGTAATTAAAAAGAAACTTAAATTGTTGTCACTCTCTTAATTCCATTTACATAACTTTCTAATAAGATATATTTATTTGCATTTAACGTAGAGCCATATCATTAATTCTTAAATAAATAATGATCTCATTTATTAAAAATTAGCTTCTTCACATAGTTGTGTGAAAATTACGGTCATTTTTCGCACACATAAATAATTTGACTGGGAAATACGATAGCATGAAGAGTCCGAAACCCTACAAATATCCTAACGTAGGTACTAGAAGTAAAAACAAAGATAAATTACTTAAACTGTATTATATTTATATTCTAATATTATCATCTCACTTAACTATATATTAGACTACTGACGGTTGTCTAAATATCAATTCATTACATAGTTTCGGTACAATCTAGCGTCTTAGGTTTGAGTCTGAGCTAATTAACAGAGTTGACATCTAAATTAGTAAAGTTTCATGTTTATTCTATATCAGAAGAGAAATATCTAATTGCCAACAGTTTTCGCCGCTGCTTATATCCATTCGGAATTCTTTGAGAGAACAGTTTCTTTTCTTTTGTTATAAATTTCAAAATTCAATCAGCCAATTTAACATCACCCCTCAATTGTAGGGAAAAATTGAAATGTTAGATGAAATGTTTAGAGAAAAATAAGCGTACAAAACAACAAACAAACAATATGAAACACAATCTCAATATTTTAATTTACTATCAAGTGACAAAGCTGAAATTTGCTTTGATATTTGGCTCTCTAAATATACACAATGCCTGTGCAAAATCATTATGTTAAGAATATATTATATACATACACACATTGCTAACAATTGAGATTGTTACGACAAGAAGGCGAGACATTATGCACATGAAATTTACACAACAGGAAAAATATACTGCGATTCGACAGAAAGATAATGTTTCCCTAGTCAACACTTTTTTTCAATCTCTCATCAATAGAAAAGGTTTGGTCAATGACTTTACAGCGACATGCTCGTCACTACAACTGATGAACAACGAGTTGTGTTGAAGCTGCATGGACAGCTATGCTTCTACTTGCCATCCGATCTTTGATTGAATTAACACCCTAATGCTTAAGTACTGTTATTGTTGACAGAAGTAATTGTTCTCTGTATTGATTTCTAAGATCTATTGCTCCAAATTTTCTTAAAAATTTAATATAACTTATTATTTTCAACATAAATTTATTTGTCAGTTAAATATTATTTTTTATTTGCCTTGCTGTCTGGTGTAAAAATTTTAATGATCAGTTGTGTATTATCAAAATGGTGGATTTCGATAACCTTTTCTGATAAAGATAATTGCAAAAATTAGCTGTGTTAAAGGACTGAACTGAACAAATGCTTGAATCCTTAACTTTCTGTTTTGTGGTTAATAGTTTGTGATTTTATTTTTTTTACTTAGAGCATATATATTTCCAATGATTTAAAGAGCACTTTAAACTGTCGGTGATGTTTGAATTAGCTCTTGTATTTTCAAGTAAAGCAAAAGACAAGCAAACTAAATCACTTCCGAATGAAAAGCAATAAATAAAATGTCGTATTACCGATCAAAACAATCTGCTGTCCATCGAAAATTCAACCAGAATCACAAGATTCGATTTCCTAACCTCTGATGTATATTTACAAAACTTAATGCACTTCAGAGATTATAAGCACAATATATATATTAATTGACTGAGATTGCTGTGAAGTGAAAAGACGTTAAAATCAGTAGTGTTTCACTTCCATGACTGATTATTATCGCAATTATATCGCTTGATACTGAATATAAGAAACTTAGGATACATTGTTGGGGCCTCCACGCGTAACGAAAGATTCTATGGTGTATAAATAATGATATATTTTTGGCTAATCATTTTCAATAAGTGACCAGATTTATTTATTTGGCAATAGATCTGGGGAACAGGCAAGCTTAGGAAGAAACAGTTTAATAAGCAAAGAAGAATTTAGGACATTACTTGCAATGTGTGGATATTCATTACTTTATTTAAATATGGCAGTCAGCAAGACCTGGATGTAAGCAAAGAAAGCATACTCTTACAGATGTATTGGCTGGATATTATACAAATAATTCATATAAAGGTAATTAAAAAATGGGATCCATATTAGATGAGGAAATAATAGGGTGATGCATAAGTCTACAGTATTTCTTTCTCTCTCTCTGGTGTCACCAAACTTTAATTAACCCTTCACCGTCTTACAAGCTGAAGCGCGATTCACCCATAAATATAAATATTTTTTTTATTTACATTTATGGGTGAATCATGCTTAAGCAACGTAATCAGAAAATAAATATTTTAAAGTTTTTTTATAGCACTATAAAATCATCAATAATAATAATAAAATATTCTGGAGAGTTTATTATTTTTTTTTCGTTGCAAGACAATTCCAATAATAATATAGAAAGACAGTGTTTTTTAGCAAACGTAATAAAATTTATAAAGGTTCTTTTTATCAATGTAAAAATATTCAAGCAGCTAGTAAGCAAAAAAGGACTGTGAAGAATTATTCGTCTCTAATATTCTTTTAATTTTTAATTGTTTATTAAAATCGTAAAACTTTGTAAAATAAATACAAAACAATCCTTTCTTAAATTAATTCATTTTAATTAAATTCCTATTTAGTATCCTTAAATTTTCTAGATTGTTGCTTCAAAGTTCTCAGAAATGAAATTACACGAGAAAAGCTTGCTTAAAATAATAAGTTTAATGTTAATTCATATTTGGGTTATGTATAGCTTGTATAAATTTATATATTTGTGGATTATGTAAAATATCTGTGCTTATAAAATGAACTAAATTTAATAAAAAATGTATAATCAGTATTTTATAATTTCATCATGAAGGAGAAAAGAGCTCTAATAAATGATAATTAATACAGAATGGCTCATTGTGTAACTGAGGATAGCATAGGAAGAAGTTTCCAAGAATAATTTTGAACAATCTGCATTCCAATATTTATCATTAAATAATTTTAATCATTCAGATTGCTTAATATTAAACATCATATCTCTTTTGAATATGTTTTATATTTTTTCCGAGACTTTAAAATTGAGATTTTTAACTGAATATTAAAATAAAAGTTATGTCAAAATCAATCATACACTGCTGAAAAGGGGGGCAAAAATAAAGTCAAGAAAACCATTACTAGATAGCAAAGCATAGTAGCCTGTACTTTAAGGACTACTTATCTAGCACCAAGTGTATTCTAATTTTGAACCATGGTCAGGTGACGAGATCATACCTAAGCTGGCACTCTACATCCAGGCTACAGCAGTGAAAAGACCACACGTCACAGATTGACAACCCACGGAGCGACTCAATGAGGTCTACTGAACTGGGTCTTATTTTACTTACATAGAGACCATCTTGATGGAGCATACTTCAATTTAAGACTTTTTGTCTTATTATCAAAAGAAACTGTTTTTATAAGAAAATTGCATTGCTTATTCTGACTTACCAAACTTTTAAAAAGATAGGCTCAATAATTGGATGACGTTCCTCAGGAAGTTTATTCACAAATGTCTTCACAGTTGATGCTAAAATACTTTAATAACAGCCTCAATATCATTAAGTTGCCCTATGTGTGTTAAGTAGTTATTTCATTTTGTTAAAACCTTGTTTCATTTCGATAATTCTAATTTTTGGAGCAGAGTAAAAGTAACTGAAATAATTTTACTCAAAAAAATAAAGTTTAAAATTTTTTACAACATAATTATCCTACAACACTAATTGTTTAATTAAAACTTTAACTGTACTATAAGGAATAGAGAGATTTTAACTTTTTTTTAAAAAAAACTTACGACTAAATTTATTTCATTTAAGTTTTAATATCAACTAAGCATCGTAAAGTTTTGGGGGAACAAAATACCATATTAAAATTTACGTTGAACTTTTGAAAAAATTTATGTTCACAAGTTAACAATGAAAAATACGTTTAGAAGTCTTTTCGCACTTCTTTAATAAAAAACCTGCAATGAAATGCTAATTTGCAAAATACTGAATAAAGTAGAATATGAATATTTTTGAAGATAAAATACCACCGATTTTATGGAAATAAAAAAATGCCGCTTTTAAAACTTATAAAATCTCGCTCAAAAAGAGATAAAAATGAGTTCTTGTAATAGCACACAAAAGAATTAAAATATCTTAAGGAGCTCTTTAGAAAACTGAAAACAGGTCTCAAATAACAGGTAAGATAAGAATTAACAGAAATGATCTCCAATATAGATTAGTGCAAATTAAGAAAAAAAGGAGGATTACTCCTAAAAGTTTACTCTACATCAACTTGGTTAAGATAGGAGTACAATAAATTTTGGAGGAACTCTTTTACTCTGAAAAATTATACCACAAGGGGAATACACACATGAAAAATAAAAATTTGATCTTAGGTATTTAATGAGAAATTTAATACAGGTTCTTCTAAAGTAGAAACCAATTTATTTTTCAAAGTTAATTCTTTTAATTAGTTTTAAATGAATTACAAATTGGCCCATTTTGTGAGCGCTTCCAAATGTATCTTGGACCAGGATACAAGTAGAAAAAAGAACTCGGTGAGGTACCGCAAATAACACTCAATGTAGAAAAGAAATGAAATGCTTCATTTAACAAACAGAAGCAACTTTTATAAATGATCTACCGATTAAAACATATAAATTAAATAATTATAATTTCGAAAAGTAAAATAAACAATCCGGGTAAAAAGGCAAAAATAGAATCTATGTAATGGAAATTTAAGTTGTGAAAGGTGAGAAAAATGACAACAATAACAAACTTACGTTAATTTTGGTTTCATCTATCTTCCAACTATATACATGAATTTTTATACTTATAGGCTTTGAATATTTTTATAAAACGTATGTTTAAGACTGAATTTTAACAAAGCCGAGGGAATACTATTTCTCGTTCGTTCAAAATGGAGCCTTAAAGTAATCTAGCTAACAATGACATTAAATAATCTGAAATTAATGGTTTAAGTAATCACTTGAATTCTACAACTTAATTCAGTCGTTCACAGTTTCAGTTCATGGGAATATGATTCTCTTGACAAACCAACTTATCTTTATGAAAGCATTGGAAAGTTAAACAATCATAGTTAGATCTTATTTTAAAATGTGGATATAATAAATATCTTTGTATGTGCATGTGGAATAATACAATATGAGAGAATTGGCATCCATGATGCACTCTGAAATTAAGAATTCAAGAAATTTAAGTGAATCTTTGTTCAGAAAATGCTATATTACACTCCCACTTCTACACAAGAAATTGTATTATCAAGCTAATACTTCAAGCAAAATTTTGGCAGCAGAGAAAAATCATTTCAAATATTCATTACGAAGCCAATATTTAATTTAAGCTCTTTGTTTTCCTTGTTTATGTATTTAAAATATTTCTATTACGCTCGATATTTTATTAATACGCAGTTAAAACTTTAAGAGAAGCTTGGTTATAATTCAAACTGTAATTAAGTATATTTTTGAATTTCACGAAAAATAGAAGTAAGAAAAGTATATAGAATGTATAGAATAGAAACTCAAACAAATCTATAAGCTATTTTGTAACAACAGAGAAAGGAGAATTAAAAACCATCTTTAAATGGCTAACTAATGTATTCTTGAAATATTTTGTTTCTTTTTAAGAATATTACGTCAAGATTTGAAAATCATGGAAGGGAAGTATTAGAATTGATAAGGTGATTGCAAAAACTGACAGCATCTAGTCTTTCAAAGACATGCTGAACATCTGATAAATTTTTGTGAATGGAAACATTGCTTGGAATTTGCATGCTTCAGTCTAATTCCTGGGAAATGAGATTATAAACTTTCTAAGAGGTCTTGGTGAAGTAGAATATCTTTAGTAGAATTCCTAAAACTTATTCAAGAAATCAATGAGAATACCAGTAACTGTATCAATTGGGATAAGTATCCATATGTCATCTTTTAATGTTTGGTCAAATTTCACATAATGATTCTGCTCCTCAAACAGTACTTTAACTCATCAGAGCATTTTTCGTTACCTCGATACCAATCGGCCAATCCATTAGATGATTGGCAGTGATTCTAATTTTTCAGATCCCAGAAGTTTGGAAAAATCAGACTCAAAGTTTAATCTTTGTTCCATAATTATTATTTCAGACATTCGAATGGCAACCCAAGCAGAAAAATAAAGATTAAATAATAATCTCTGTTATCAGATTCATGATCTGAATTAATTCAAACCATTAAGTCTGACGATTAACACACATCAACAAATAACAAAAGAATCGAAATGAAAAGAATACTAGAAAAGTGAGTTGGAGACAATGGATACAAACTTAAAGGAGTTTTTGAATTTTAAATGTCTACGGACTTCTTTTAAATGTCTATGCATGTCTTATATCTTTTTTAGTTCTTGCCCACACACTGCCAAGCTGAAAGTTTCCCTGTTTATATATATATATATATATATATATATATATATATATATATATATAACAGCCAAACGTTTCAGGTATGTTCGGTGAGGTAGTACTGGTGGGTGTTTCACAGTACAGGGAATAGGTAAAGGAAACTTCAGTTACTTCAACTCTAATATCCGAACCTAATAACGACGTCAGTCCTATATCCGAACACGTTGCACGCATACCATATCCTTATAATCAAAACTAATTGGCAAAATTTTCTCAATACGTGATAGACGCCAGTGACAGTATTTTGATTATCATGTAGGTTACGTAAGTCAGTTGTGAACTAATGTATTACAAATATATAACTTGTCGAGTAAAGTACTTATAGGTTTTTGAGATTGGGCTGAGTTCCAAAGCAGCATGATCATCGGTATACATTAAATATAGACAAACTTTTTGCATATGTCATTCAAATACATTGCAAATAATTATTTACCAAAAGTGCGGTACTTTCTTTTAATTTTCATAAGTTATTGCGTAATGCGAGGTTTCTAAAATTTCCAGAGAGTGGAAGTGATGGCACCTTATATATGGGGATGTGCCATAGTAGTTCTATAAAGCGGGTTTTCGTAATTTAGAAACAAAGATCAAGGAGAAGACTCCCAGATTTTGCCCACCTCCCTCAGAGTTATTACTTCACATGGGTTATATTGCGATATCTTTAACGTTTCCCTGCCACCATTAACAAACAAGATCTTCGATTAGATCTGGGTTCGAGCTCATTACCTTTCGATAACGAAGACGAACGCCCTAACCAACAAGATTACAACAGCCCTAGTTTTCAAAAGTTTAGAAGAAAAAAATGTTAAAAAATCAACTATACTTTCAATTAAAAGAAAAGTAAAGATATAGTTGAAATTTTTAACAATTTTATATTTTTAACATGATTTGTTTTAAGAAACATACCATTTGAAATGTTTAGTGCTTCCTTTATTAATGACGATTTTTTAATTTAGGATAAGCGAGAAGCTACGCCATTGGGGAATTATCCTTTAGAAGCATGAAATCTTGATTCCGCTGTTTCATCCCACACAATCTCACATTAACAAGATCATGTTAAGTAGATTGAATAGCTGCTGGATTTTTCAAAAAGCAATTATAAAATTAAACATTACTAGAAGAAATGACGTACATCATCTGTAATTTTAGGTAAAGGGGAGGTATTCAACTAACTTTTCCACTTTTTCAAGGAGTGAAAATATAATTGAAGGAAAAATTAATAAATTAAAAATTGTAAATTCCTGTGACCAAGCATAGCTTATCATTAATAAAATCTCATAATTATTTATTTTATGAAACAATTTTAAATATTTTTTGTGGGACATTGCATTTACCTATGCTTCCAAAACATTATATAAATAGCAATATTATCCTATCTATAAATCCTCTGAAATTTTGATCACCATTTCTAAAACTAAAAGTTATACAGGGTGATTCAGCTCGTCGGTGACAAACTTTGAGGATCGATAGAGCACACCTAGACGAACATTTTTGAATGGGGAATGTAGGGTCCCTGACGCGATGGTAACACGTTAGGCGCTTTTGAAAATTTGGGTGCCGAAATTCGAAACGTCATAAAAACTAGGGAAATGGTTAGATTTTCTTGCTTTTTGCGGAGAAATGGTTCTATTTATTTAGACTTTCTTCAGTACCAATTTGATAAGCGTATCTCTTAAAACATTGATAGGGGGTGCTGTAGACTTTGGAGAGCTAGACAACAACTTTAAGCTCGTTATTTTGATAATTTAACACATGCTCGCCAAAGTTTATACTCTAACTTAAATTTTGAACCTAAAAGTAGAACCCTGCAAAAAGCGTAAGAGCCGGAATAAATTGTCAAAGTACAGGGTGGTTGAAACTCGAAGGCTACTAAGAGATAAACAAAGAGATTTCTTGACTTATGGCATGCATTCTCATGATTCTGTTTGCTGGGGCTCTCTGAAACTCAGTTGAAGGGTACAAAAAGAAACACAGATAGGGGACGCTTTAGGCAAAAACATAATTCAGCAAAAAGCACCTTATGTAAATTTTATTGCGCGCATTGTCCATGATTAAAACCAGCTAGGTTTGTTTAAAAAAAAAAACTGCAGTTTTTATAGCTTCTTATGATAAGTAAATTACTCTCTTCTTTTGTTCCTAACTGATCGTAGCGCCCCGTTTCCAGTTAGAGTCCGAAATGTCAACGAATTATGTTTTTTGCCTAAAGCGCTCCCTATCTGTGTTTCTTTTTGTACCCTTCAACTGAGTTTCAGAGAGCCCCAGCAAACAGAATCTGAGAATGCATGCCATAAGTCAAGAAATCTCTTTGTTTATCGCTTTCTAGCCTTCGAGTTTCAACCACCCTGTACTTCGATAATTTATTCCGGCTTTTACGCTTTTTGCAGGGTTCTACTTTTAGGTTCAAAATTTAAGTTAGAGTATAAACTTTGGCGAGCATGTGTTAAATTATTAAAATAACGAGCTTAAAGTTGTTGTCTAGCTCTCCAAAGTCTACAGCACCCCCTATCAATGTTTTAAGAGATACGCTTATCAAATTGGTACTGAAGAAAGTCTAAATAAATAGAACCATTTCGCCGCAAAAAGCAAGAAAATCTAACCATTTCCCTAGTTTTTATGACGTTTCGAATTTCGGCACCCAAATTTTCAAAAGCGCCTAGCGCCTTACCATCGCGTCAGGGACCCTACATTCCCTATTCAAAAATGTTCGTCTAGGTGTGCTCTATCGATCCTCAAAGTTTGTCACCGACGAGCTGAATCACCCTGTATATTGATAGTTATCAAAATAATGGAAACAATTAAGATTTATAAGGAATCCTTTATTGATAGGGTGTAGAGCTACCTTTGACGTGTGATACAACTTGAATCATCGATGTACAATAATACAATCGATTTTCATATAAGCACAGAATAGTGTGTTTAGAAGAATATTATTCCATTCTTCGTGGAGATAGTACTACTATATACTACCAAAATATAATTTCTATTCGTAAAAATTTAGTAGGAGATTATATATTAATGCTTCGGAAGTGCAATCAAAAATTCACTTTTATTTACAGGTGTTTCAATTATTTCAATAACCATCTGCAAATTAATTTGTAAAGATCTAAAGGCGCGATAACCATGTCTTAAAAACACTTAATGATTTTATAAAAATCTGATGGTATGTTTTGATTAAATCAAATTTTAAGAAAATTGCTTTATCAAATTTACTTACAAAACCCTGGGATTGTATAATGATCAAGATTTGTGGCAGCATTTACAATTCTAAAATTATATCACATTTACACCAATTACCGCTTTCTTTGTTTACAAGATGTGTAAAAGTATGTAACAGACTTTTGGGGCGTCTTATTTTACCTTGTGGTAAAAGCATTTGAGGCTCATTCATTACATTTTTAAGTGTGCCTTTAGTTTTCAGAAGAATACCTACTGACCTTAGAAAATATATACTGGTGTCTTTTTTGGTTCAATACAATTTATTACATCATAAGATTTATATTCTACATTTAATTTAGTGTTCCTTGATTTTGTATATTTCTTATGAATTTTACTCCACGGAGAATTTGCAGAAATCAAGGTTCAGTTGGACAAAGAACCAATGCAAATAAAATCTTTTATTTTAAGTGAGGTAATTTAATCTATTAAAAACAACTCTAATATCTATTAATAATTCCCTATCTTTCAAATGAACAACTTCTAGGATTGAGTGAATGACAAAAACATGACAGAAGAATATCAGTGACGATAAAATGTCATGAATGCTCTCGTCACAAACATAGATTTAATTTAAGAATTTAGTACTCCTTAGAAGTGGATTTTGAGAATTTTCGAGATAATTTTGACACCAATTACTGATAAATTTTAGTTTATCTAAACTTATTTAACTTATTTGGTTATATAACTTTATATAACTTATTTGGTTATTTATTGAAGTAATGAGTTATAAAATTGCATTAAATTAAAATTTTATATTTGTGGAGATGTAGAAAATCTAATAAAATTATGTTCATAGTTATGTTGAAAATACAAGGTAAACAATAATGTTCTTGCCGTTTTTAATGACCCTAAAGCATATCACTTACAGAAAATGTAGCCAATTGTTAGCTCTCGAAGTAGTTACCATCGGCATCCAGCGTCTTCTGCCAACATGTCTCCGGTTGTGCAAACCCCTTGTGATGAAACTCGGGGGTTAGGGACACAAAAAAGTCCGTGAGCACTTGGCGCAAGTCTGCTTCATTGGTGAAAGGATTTTCCACGAAGATGATTGTCCAAGGAATGAAAGAGGTGGTAATCTGGTGGTGCAAGGTAAGGAGGGTGGTACAAAACCTCCCATCCAAGTCACTGTACGGTATTCCTGGCCACACGCGCAACATGTGGCTTCGCATTATCATCCAAGAACAGTACATCCTAGTGATTAACCAGTGCCGGCTCCTTCTGTTGCAATGCCTGTTGCACGCGTTCCAATTGTTGTGAGTACAGGTCCGCAATAACCTTTTTTTTATTCATTGGTAGCAGCTCATAGTGAACCAATTGACTAGTCCATCAGACACAAAGCATAATCTTGCGTGGGTGCATAAGTGGTCTTGCGTTGTGTGGGACATTATCCTGGGATAATAGTACTGCAGTATCATTCACAAAAATATCCCCAAACGCTTGATATATTCGGAGATTTGATGCATCAATGATAAGCCCACTTTAAAGTAATAAAGCAAACAACACTGAACGAACTCCTTCGACTCGTCCATTTCTCTTCGCTATTGTACGAGTTACAATTGATGAATGAGCGAGGTGAACCTGATTTTGTAACGAATGATATTCATATTCTCTAATAACTGATGTCTTAACCCATTCATACACTAATTTGTATACTTATTCTCAATGGGAACGCGAAAACGGAAGAAACATTCTTGTTTATCTTGTACTCTACTACAAATAAAATATTATACTTTAAATTAATTTTGTTTAAAGCGCATTAAATTATTCCAATTAAAATGTAATTAAAATTTCTTACATTTTAAATTGAAAATTTAGATAATTCAAACGAAGGGGATACAAATTCAGTCGTTCAGTCAACTAACTTTAATTGTTACGGTTGATTTTTCTTCAAATTTATTTTAAGTTCTGAAAATTTAGAACTTAATAAGTTTTTAAATTCGATTTTCAAAAATACATGTGTGTACAATTGCATGATAAGCGTTTAAACTAAAAATCTAAAATATCGCAAATTATTTAAACCAAAGAAAACACAATCAACAAATACAAGGCAAATATATTTAAAAATGATAGGTTTGAATATTATGTAGCATAAGCAACACTTAATTATTTTTTATCTCATCTAATTTATATTCGTTTTTAATGACGAAATCAAAAGATGACATGCATTAGAAAGAAAATTAATAAGAACATTCCTCAAAACTAATAGTTTATAAGTTTGGGAAAAAGGTGTGTGTGTTTTCTTTTCGAATATGACGAAATATTCTTTTAAAAGAAAACTCCTAAAAGCATCTTTTGTCTGAATCACTTAAAAAAATTACAATTTATAAGCAGCTTTCAGCTATTAAATTTCACACATGTTGTTTTCTGTTTTTAACATACATTTTTTCACTTAAAAATTGCTTGAATATATGTAAATATGATGAGATTTATGTATGAGACCAACAGAGAGATCACTTTCCCATTTTCTTCATATCAGACATTTACGAAACTTATTTTCTTCTCAAAGCACAATTTTCAGTTTTTTTCCATTTAATATCGTGTTTTCAGTAATCATCTAGTTTTTAATATATTTCAATTTCGGTAAAGTCACTGATTTACTACCGAAATCATTGAACTGACCAAAGAAATTTTAAACTGACCAATGTTAGTTAACAAAAATTAGATTAAATGTGACTTCCATAAGCAAACACCCAGAGGAATTTACAGGAATTATGTTGCAGTGAAATTACTTTGATATTACTTTCTTTTCTAATATATCTAGTATTTTTTCGATATTGAATGATAATAATAAAATGACGATGATGAGTTTCGCGCTGAAAATTACGTGATATCGTATCCATAATGATATTTGTGAGTAAATTTCTGTTAAAACTGTTTTCCTGGACTGTTTTAGATAATCTGTTAAAGTTAAAGTTAAACCCGTTAAAGGTAATCAAAAAATTCTTATTTACAAACTATATAACACAAATACCAAAACAGCTCGTAATTTTCGCAGGTTATGTGCCAATCACATTTGTGCTATATGTTTTAACAATACATTTTTCTAATTACAAAAGTATTTTTTATGTGTGAATTAGCATTATTTTTTCGATTACTCACACTTCAGTTATTTACACCCAGTTCTTCGTTCGTTGTTTTTATATCAATAACATTATGAAATATTTAATCAGAATTTTATAATAAGCATTATATAATGGTTAGCATAAGTTAATAGGACATGCATTCTTTATTAAAGTACTTTTATACACTGCTTTAATCTAACAAAGTGCTTGTAGAAATATTAAAAATTTTCGCAAATTCAGAACACAATCCCTCCTATAATGAAAGATCAGTATCTATACAATAAATTTCCTCATAGATAATGTTTTGAAAAATGTCATAAAATTCTATTTAGATGGAGAATAAAAATGTATTTTGAATAGAAGAGCAGAATTTGATAAAATTATTGAATAATACATTTGGAGATATATTTTAATTTTCTAATAGGTTTCGAGCTTAGTATTATATAAGAATAGTATAAAAGAAATTCATTCGTTTTGAAAAGACTATATTTTCAAAAAATATTACACGTACACAGATGTAATGTATATGAAAAGAACCACAAACTAACCAAGTTTATACACCCCCTTACAATTGTTACTGTGTATAACTTTTGATGACACGACTAACAGCAAAACGAATTCATTCCATACATTTTGTAGCAAACAACTGGTGTCTTTGAATTGTCGATATTACAGCAAAATGCTTTATTTATTTATATATAGTGCGGTTCTCTTCTGAAAGCAGCGCTGGTATAACATACGAATAAATAGCATTCTTAAGGATACAAAAACTTTTTCTTATTAACCCTCATTTTCGGCTGGTACTAACCCCATACTCCCTTATCTGATTTAAAACATAATGGTCTAGTTCAGCCACCATGAACACACAATACAAGCTTGGTCAGTTTTTGGTTTTTTAAATAAATCTTATATATATATATATATATAATACTTTCAAAAATATAGTCTTTTCAAAATAAATGAATGATTTATCTCTCTCTCTTTCTCTCTCTCTCTCTCTAATTCAGTATAAAATACTAAAAAGGTAGTTGTTTAAAATTATTATTGAACTTTTGACATACTTTGAAATTTAATGAAAAGTGCAATATGTACTATGTTTAGAAATTTCATTTGAAAGAAATTCGTTCTTGTGAGATTTTAAAACTAAAATTACTTTTTGTAGTTATCTTTTTAAGATTTTTTGCTAACTTTAATTATAGTGTGAAATCCTCTAACAATCCAGAATATTGAAAGAGTTCTTGTCTTTGATAAATTTAGTTAAATTTCACAGTTCAATTTCTAATTTCAAAGTAGATTTACATTCAGTTACCACTAGTTAATTTCACAATAGTGCTCGTTTAAATTTTCATTGAAGGAATAAGAATATTTTAAAAGTGTTGTGAAAGAAAAAAGTCCTTTTCCAAAAATATTTTATAAATTTTTGGAACGTATCGTGGTTTTAAACTTAAAAGAATTGCTATTCTTTTATTTAAAGTACTTAAAAGCAGATTTTAGAAACAAAATCGAATTTGAAGGAAGTAGACATCATACACACACAAGTCTGATAAAACCTCATTATCTTCTAGCTACGACCAGTACAATCTGTATATTAACCTGTACATACCCATAATCTCTTGCTATTAAAGAGCAACTATACTCAACTCTCATTTTTAATGCAAATTCTTCAGTTTTCTGATGCACAGAACTTACTTCCATTAATAAAAATCCAACAATATTAACCTTTATGAATTTCAAATCAGCAAAATTAGAAAAAAATAAATTAGAACACTATTTTTGATAAGATCCTTCACTAATTCTAGACAAATAGCAAGGCTACGATGTAAACCCAGATAGACAAAAATCTCGTCGTATATAATATATACTATCTAAATGGCAATTTTTTATAACAACCACATAACTTCTTATGAAGTAGATATAATATCAGACTGCTATATGAAAGGGATAAATGAATACTTGTTACACCTTTAAAAAACGTGTTAGAAAAGATTAATTGATTAAATGTGGTTTCATTCTGAGCACAGGTGTGATATAGTATATTATTTAACCAACTTTTCCTACCCGAATGAGTTTCGATTACTCAATTGTTAATATTAAGAATGTAACTAAATGTAATAAATTTTTCTTTAGGTTTAAGGAAGACCTGAGGTAAATTAGTATGATTTTATGTCATCTTGATTCTGAAAATTGTTATCATGCAAAGTTTTGAAAACTGACTATAAAAAGTTTGACTTCAGAGGGAAGATTTGTCGTTGTCCATAACGTTCTATAAACATGAATTAAATAGCTGAATAAGAATACTTAATAATACAAAGATGTCAACTGAAATTTACGGGAACTAACTTTTATAGGAATTTTAATCAAAAAAAGAAACGAAAAGCTTGCCATAGTGATACTGTTAGAGTGGATTGCTTAGCAATATATATTGTTTACCACCGTGAATGTAACACTTTGAAGGAAGCGTGCAAATAATATGAAATTTACTACCTGCATTAGCGGAAGTGAGATATGCAGATGATTGGAATTTCAGAACAGACGCATATAACGCGTGCCTGCGACGCTTCCTTCAAGCGTTATTTATGGATTGGAGACTTGACGATTTCAAGTTCTTCAATTGTGTTTTTCTTGTGGTTCTTTCAAAAAAATAAAAAATAAATAAAAAAAATAATCAATCAATCACGATCAATTATTCCTAGTAGAAAACTGCGATAATTTTTTGATCAAGTATCCGAGTTCGACAGAGGAAGAATAGTGGCCTATCGAGATTGTGAATTATCTTTCAGAAAAATCGGTAGTCGTGCTGGAATGAACCAAACAGCTGCAATATTGATATATGATTATTAAATGCAAGAGGGGTACGGCAGGACATGTTTTATAGCATCTACCTCAATTCACCTCTTCACTTGATGACAGGCAAATTGTGCGCATGGCAGTGACGGAGGGCTCAGCCACATCACAAGCCATAGCACAGCACATTCAGTCTATAACTCATCATCCAGTGTCTACGCTTACCATTCGACGCCGTTTACAGCAGAGTAAACGTCCACAAGACGTTACTTCTTCTACCCTTAACGCAGAACCACAGACGTCTTGTGCGATGGAAGAAGTATGTGGACGGCAGAAGAGACTGAAATTGTCTTTACTGACGAGTCCCGCTTCTGTCTGCAAGACCACGATGGTCACGTTCGAGTCTGGAGACTCTGTGGAGGGAAAATGCTGAGCAGCTACGTTATGCACTGCCACACTGGTCCTGTACCAGATATTATGGTATGGGGTGGTATATCCCTCTTGCACTCCTCTAGTATGCATTGCCAGTAGTTTAAAAAGTCTCTATCTCCGAGGTGTTGGAGCCCTCCTTAAATTCAGGGCTTGTCCACATCCATATTTCAACAGGATAATGCATGACCACATGTGGCACATATTTTCAACGAGTTTTTCGTCAATCTCCAGGTTGAATTGCTTCCCCGACCGTCTCGCTCTCTGAATATTTCACCGATAGAAAACATGTGGTCCATGGCTGTTCAATGATTGACCCAGATTATATCCCAGGCCTCTACACCAGATCAACTCTGGCAACGCGTAGAAGCTGCTTGGTCTGCTTATACTCCAAGAACACATCAAAGTCTCTTTGAATCAATACCGAGGTGTGTGGCAACGGTGATTTCCAACTATGGTGGCTACTCTGGCTACTGATTTTTGTAAGAACCAGATTTCACAGAAGTCTATAAATTTAATCATTTGATACTTAGTCAACATGTTATCTACAAAATAAATTTTGTTGTGAAACCTCTTGTGTTTTTTAATATTGTAATTTGGGCGACCAGCAGTGTAAAATGAAAGTCTAGTTGGAGATATACAGATCTGAATTTGAGCTCATTTTCTATGGATCACCAAATAATTTTCCTCAAAAGGGCTTAGGATACAAAAAATATCCAACTTTCAAAACTCCTACTTTTATTAATTATTATGTTGCAAAAGTGCGTTGTTGTTTATTGAAAGTTACTTCACGATTTTTCTTTGCTTTATTATCTAATAAATGGAATCGCACATTATGAATTCCAGTTCTTATTATAGCCCCAAGAATTTTTTATCCCCAGGCAATTTTTTATTATGTAAAAACTTTGAACTGGTATGGATGAGAAAAAAATGATAACCAATACAGTTCTGTTTTCCTTATAACTGAATTTAAGATCACATTTAACTAATTACATAAATTACCACATATCTCTGGAAAGCAGAAATATAATACCACATAAAAAACTAATATTGATTAACATTAATCTAATTTCCTCTAAATGTTAAGTACACTTTTATATCATATGAAGTTAAGGAAAGTAGTAAAGTAAGCTGTGTTCTGCAGAAAAGGAAAAATGCATTGCTAACTTTATATTAAAAGGTATCTGTATATACATGGAGGAATCAAGATTCAATTGGCATAGCAAATAAATAAAAATATTGAAGTCTTTATCAATACAAAACTCTCACTGTAAACTAGACTGAAGCATAGTGCATTCTCATATACATTAAAGAATTCAGGGATCTGCCCCGTTACAGAGTTCATTCACAATTCCAGGCTTTCTTTTTATTGAGGTCAATTCAATTATGACTTTAGAAGGTGAAAGTTGAAGTCAGTTTTCTCTTATACCATTTGACCCAAATCAACCAACAGTTGCGGGTGGGTTTCCGGTTAAACAAACGCAAACAATAAGAGGAGATAGATCATTCTCTTTTCGTATCTTGAATAATGACTTCCGAATAGAGAAATGCTCTTCCTCAACAAGATTACGCCCAACAGGTGTGGGATTCTATCTACTGAATTTATGAATGTTAAAATAACACAGAAATAAAGTTGCCTATAGTGATACCCAACCTAGTTACTTTTAATTGAAGCTGTCAGTGGCATGTGCTAATGAACTATTGTTTCATATTATGGTGTATTTTGTAGCATAGCTAACTATATATAATAATTATATATGATTAATAAACTTTCATAGTTATATATATGAAATGAAATCTTTTTACAATAATATCGAACATTTATTATTTATATTCTTTAACTTATTAAACTAATGCTCGTAATACAGCCGCCTTTATCCTAATTATAATATTCAATGCATTTCTATTTAAGAAATCTGAAAATCATAGTTTTCAGATGTTATTAATTAATAAAGATACTGAACTCACCTTGGCCAAGCAAATAAACCGTGTTCTTTGGAGGGCCAGATTCAAGTTTGTTACTGGTTGTTGAATAGTGGACGATGGAAGTTTAATTTCTGCTTCCTGCAAGAGTATCTGTCTGAGTTTTCCAGACTCTCACCTTTGTGACATGTAAATACTTAATGAGCTATTAAGCTATATAAAGTGTTGAAAATCAATAAAAAGGGCGAGACTTTTTGCTGAGTCTAAATGCAATATGAAACATGTAATCAAAAGGAGGAGATATTTTCAAAAACATTTTAAAACTAAAATACAAGAGAAAAGATTTTATCTGATTTTTTATCTAAATTATAAAAAGACAAGTAAATGTTTCATGGTAAATATAAAAGGAAAAGTTGTATTTTGTGATAATTTTAGAGATATTCAGAATACATAGGATACAATTCAGCATAAATTAAATAAATAAATTTTACTTGATTTTTTAGGAAAATAATATTACTAAGCTTTAAGAATACATTTATAAAAAAAATTATAATTTTTTTTAAATTGTTGTAAGAATAAAAAAATCTACCACTAAGAATTATGGAATTTTAATACCTCTTCAATGTTATAGTTCTCATATATCGCTAGTCTTCAACTAAAGAATTCACAGTATTAACTTTTTAACTATAGAAAAGTTAATAAATAACGCAAGTTTCTCTAATCACACACACACGCACATCGTAATGAATAGAGTACTGCATGTAGGTTTACGTCTAGTTTAGTTACTGAAATTTTATATAGGCTTTTATGTCTAGTTTGGTAACAGTAACTGATGATAGTGAATTTTATTTGGAAGTTTGGGCATATGCATCCCTCAATTTTGAGATATCACAATACCACCGTATGTATTTTCTAGTTAGAAATCTCGCTAAATTCTACACCTTATGTTGATTAATAGAAAGTATTTCCAAGTGAAAGTTGTTACAAATAAGAAATGTATGAACTATATCTTCTAGAGATATCTGAAAACAACTAGAAGAGATAAAATTGCGATTTTTTATTAAGATGTTACTATCGCTTATTATGATAAGCTTTGGACTGTTGGCCATCCAACACTCCGAAGGTAATCATGTGAAATTTACATCATGCATTTGCGCGCAGTGATGAGTTATCCATAACATTAGTTTTACAAGGCACACACATACTACAAGTGACTGAAGTGCCACCCGCAAGCGATATATAAAGGGAGAAGAGAGAGAAATTGCCGATTTGAAGAAAGTGCGGCAGTTTTTTCTCTTCTTTTTTTTGATGTCCATAAGATGTTTAATCTTGTTTCATAGAGTCTTTCGAGTAAGGTTTTGAGTTTGACAAAGGAAGAATAATAGTCCATAGAGATTGCTGATTATTTTTTAGAGAAACCAGTGATTGTGTTGGGCGAAACCAAGCAACTGCGATGTGGATCTGTAATCGCTGGATGTAGGAGAGAGCGGTGAATCAACGGGATAGATTATGCACATATCATTGTATTATTGGACGTGATGACATGTATATTGTGCTTATAGCAGTGATCATTCGCTGGACCACATCAGAAATTATAAACACAACAGATTCAGCCTGTTTGTGCGTCATTTGGTATCCTCTCGCTCCATTCGACATCATTTGTAAATGTGTGAAACATGCGCAAGACATCTGTTGCTTCGTTTAACATTAAGTCAAAACCACAGGCATTAGCTCCATCAATAGTGCAATGAACGGTGAACATGGGAAATAGAATGAAAACTCATTGCCTTTACTCATGAATCCCCCTTCTGCTTGCCACACCATGACTGTCGGATTCGAGTCTAGATACACAGGGATGAGAAACTTCTTAACTGTTGCTTTTTCATCGGCACACTGGTCCTGCATTTGATTATATGGTTTGGAATAGTATTGGATTTCACTCTGGTATCTCTCTAGTATGCAATGCCGGTACACCGAACAGCCACCGCTACATTTTAGACATGTTAAAACCCGTGGTCCTCTCATTCCTCTCTCTTGTCATCAGCCGTATTCCAACTGGATAATATGTCATCACATGAGGCATGCACTGTTCTAAAATTCTTCTTTACCCATCAGATTGCATTGTTTCCTTGACATGCTTATCCTCCTGAGTGTGTAAAACCATGTGTGCGCAACAACAATCTCAGGATATACCACTCATTTCTACACTAAATCAAATTTAGCAATCTGAGGAAGTCACATGGATTGCTATACCAGAAGAATACATACTAAGCCTATTTTATGCTAATTAGTATGGCAACAGTTATAGCCAACAATGGTGGGTGGCTACATTAATCATTGATTTTTCCTTCGTCCACACCTCACAAGAAGATTAATTTTAATCACTTGATCTTTGTATAACGTGTATAACATTTTGGAAGTATAGCAGTACAAAAATAGCATTTATACGGAAAAAAGGGAATCTCACAAACACATTAAATTGATTCGTAATTTCTAACAATGTTAATTTAAAAAATAGAACATATTTATCTCTTTTATATAAGCATAAATTTATAATTACTGAGAAATTATAAACTATAGATTTAAAAAAAATAATTGTGTGTTATGCAGATAGTTACAGTAAAATTAATCAAATACTAATTATTTGCATGATTTTTCTATTAATAATCACTTAAAATTATAACATTTATGAAATTTACAGATACAATTTTTAAATTATCAATAGACTGAATAAGTATTATTTATATACATATTTTATGGTAAAATTCAAATTTTAAACTTTGTCTCAAAACATTTAAATTTATATTATAAATTTTATTTTGAGACATACTTTTCTTTCGTGATAAAATTAATATAATCAAATTGTTGTATGAAAATAATCTATTGCCATAAGTCATTAAAAAGTATAGCTTCTTATTTACAATACATTGCTTTATAATTTCTACAATAGAAATTTTGTCTCATTGATCAATATGAATTGACTGAAGCATATTTAACAAAAGTAATTGATATATTAAGAGAAATAATTTTTAGCAGAAAATTCTCAGTGTCAATCAGGATTCTCTGTTCTCGACAGTTTCTATATAATTTTTTTTAAAAGTTGACGCTAAAATAAGTATTAGGTAAAGTATTGAGTGTGATAATGAATTCACAGAAGAATTGAATTCGCCTTCTACCACTTTCAACTTTATAAAGTACAATATAGTAACATAATTAAAATACGCAAGTATTACATCTAGATTCTACAACTGATAATGATTTTTATTCTCAATCCCTTAGTAAGTGATAAATATTACAAAGAATAATATTAGTCATGAACTTGATTGATATTACAGATTGTTTAGTTACAGCCTACATTAAATTCTATTAACAAATAATTAATGAAATTTTGGATGAAGAAAATCATATAAAACATAAATCTAAGAAGTTCAATCTTTTTTGGAAATGCACAGAAATCAGACATTAAAACAAAATCAAACCTTATATATTAGTTTGGGGAAAAAGTAATCCCTTATTTTTTCGGTAGACGTCTGTAGTGATCGATATCTCGTGAGGTATCTATCAAACAATTTCAGATTTATGCTCGTTGGAAAGGTGACATTTGACACTAAAATATCCTCTTGCAGTTTTTTGTCTGATTAATTCAGTTACGAGTACAAGGTTTTAAAAATGGAAGACAACAAACAGAAAATTCGATACATTTTCGTTTTTCTCTTGTAACGGCGAAAAAGATAGCCAGGTGGCTAAAATTGGGAACGGTGTTTATCGTCCTATATAAGACTATAACAACCAGTTACGTACAATTTTTGTTGCGTCGATTCCGTTCGGGTATTTTTGATGTTAGAGATGCACCTCGCATGTGGATACAGCATCGTCGAAAATGTCTGTAAAATATCAAAAATGATCGAAGTTAACCGCATGTCAGCAGTCGTAACGCGCAAGACTTAAAAATCTACATAAAAGCTGTTTTAAATCTTTTTACAAAGTGAATCCAAAAGAAGTTACATAAAGTTCACGTAAAAGTAATGGATTTCTTTTTCCCCAACCTAATATAATGTCTCTAGAAAAATTCAAATTATTCCGTCCTTTATTATTTTGGATCAATCGCATGTTATACTGAAAAATATATAGATACGATTAATATTACAACCCTTATGAAGAATTAGATTTACGTTTTCATTTGCTAAATAAAAGATATTTATCTGTTTCAAAAATAAGGTATAAAGTCAAACAAGTTATAAGGTCAACATTCCTGTTCCAGTTGAAATGAAGAATATTTAGATCGACTGCGTGTGGAAAGAGAACATTTCAAAAGGCGTTCTATAGTACATTGTTAAGGAAACAAGAAGCCATCTAGGACTTAAAACAAAATTTTGCATCAGATATGCATTTATAAAAAAAAGACCTTTTTACATGTAACTAACCCATTCTTTAGGAATAAGACAATCAACTCTCAAGGCTTATGTAATGAAGAGTTATGATATCATTTGTTATTTTTCTCACGTATTATTATATACACTGCTCAAAACAATTAAAGGATATTGTGGTTCTAGGTGGATCTTGTGGTTGGGAAACTTTTTAACTGATTGATACATAGTCGTAAGGTTATATGAGAATAAATTACACATGTCTGGGATAAAAAAAATGCATTTTATTGCGCATTTGTGTACAAAAGGAAAAAAATACAATTAGTGCAGATGAGAGAAAAGGAATAAGAATAAGTGTTTTCTTCAAAGGAAATCATTTTCAGTAGGTGGTAAGGTTTCCACGGACGTCCAGCAACGTTGAAAACCTTTGAGACATGGAATCAATGAAGGTATTAATCATGAGTTGGGGTATTTTGTCCCAATCTTCCAGAAGAGCTCTTTCCAGTTCTTGGAGAGTTTGTGGGGGTGGTTGGTGGCCAGAAACTCGTCTTCCTAAAGCGTCCCAAACGTGCTCTATTAGATACATGTCTGGAGAACAAGCTGGCCATTCCATTCGTACGATTCCTTTATCGAAAAGAAAATCCTCCTCCAGGTTAGCACGATGTGGTCTGCAGTTATCGTCCATTAAAATGAAGTCATCTCCAATTGTTGTAGCGTAAGGGACTACAATAGGTCTGAGGATCTCATCTTTACATCGGCGACCAGTCAGAGGTCCATCTAGAATGATATAGAGGTCTGTGCATCAATCAATGGAGATGTTACCATACACCAACACACCCCCACCACTAAATCTGACACTTTCGTGCACGAACGCAGGATTATTCCTACTGCCACGGTCCCACCAGATGAAAATACGTCTATTATCAGGATGAACAGAAAAACGGGACTCGTCAGGAAAAGAACTTTGCTCCATTCATATCTCCTCCAGTTCACATGCTCTGTTACCCACTCCCTCTGGTCACGACGATGCCTTGATGTTAGTTTAACACTACCATCGGTCGGAGAACATACAGACGTACACCTTGGAGCCGGTTTCGAACAGTCTGAGTTAAAACCATGGTGTCAGTAGCCGAGTAAAGTTGATGTTGGAAAAGAGTAGCGCTCATATTTTGGTTTCTCCGAGCCGTTAACACAAAATAACGATCTTCCTTGGGTGTTGTAATCCGTCTACGACCTTGCCCTGGAATTCACTTCCAGTCTCCAAAATATGGTTCCAGATCCTTGAAACCACACTTTGCGACACTCGAATGGCTTGCACTACTTCGGCTTGAGTTTGAGTCCCTTCTAACTTACCAACAACTCTCCAAGCTTCTGAATCAGTTAAATGACTTCGCTGAGACATCGCTCTCATCGAAACAAGACAGTCACTGAATGCCGATCGTCCTTGTCTTTATTGTCTTTCATTCAGTTGAAAGTCAAATTTCATTTACTGCTGCTGAAGCGACGTTTTTGACGTCGAACTCAAAATTATAATACTCCACAGTTTGAAAATAAGAAAAAATTTGCATTTGGGTTTCTCTTCTCCCGTTTTCTCAAAAAAATTTTGCTTAAATCTTTATTTTATATAAAACTTACAATATCCTTTAATTGTTTTGAGCACAATTTACATATCGAAGGGCATTTTTTACTTGTTTCAAGGGACACATTGATTGCAGAATGAAATATTCATAAGAGAGAGGAAAATATATTTATGTCTCGTAAATTAAGCCAAATGTTTAAAATAATAGAATATATTTATATTTTCTTCAATTCGAAGTATTTGTTCAAAAATTCATATTTTTATTAATATTATAGGGGAAGTAATATTCTCAGGGATACAATTTAACTGTAGTTATATAAAGCTAGTAATTGATGGTCAAGATTCTAGTCTTATTTTAACAGCTTGGAGATTAAACTTTATTTAGGATTCTTTCGCTAAGGTATCGGCACATTCATTCTTGTCAGTGTTCACGTGTGCAGGAATCCACTGCATAGTGCAGGATTTTCCCTCAAAATCTAGTTTCTCCAGTAGATTATTAATAGCAAAGTGATGTTAGAATTCTCATTTTTAATCGCTTGTAGTGTAGAATTCGAGTTCGAGAAGACTACCAAGCCGTCGGTGGAGGTCAGCATCTGCAAGTCAGCAAAGTACTTAGTGAGGGCCTCCTTTATTGCCAAGTGTTCATAGTGAAGTTGGATGCAATCATTCCCATATTAACTCTATGTTTGTATTTTCTTCCTTCTGGGTAGGGAAAAAGGTTACCAGCACCGCCTACATTAAGGGATTCATCAGAGGTGCCGTCAGTGTAGATGACTGCTATGTTTTTTTTCGAGATCGTATTTGTGGTATCAAGGCTTTTTTGTTTAAAGACTTTGGGGTCTTTCTTTTTGGAGCTAGGTTGCAACAAGACCAAGAGAAACTTTGCGTTATCTAGTGGCATTTTTGGGATGAGTGGCTCTGGAAGATAATCGAGAGAAGAGTGTTCCAATTAGATATTTTTCCTTATCTCTTTATCAAACTGTAGCGTTGAGGACCTTTTTAATCTTATTGAATCTCTCCATTGAGTATAAACTCTTGTGGAAATGTGGTCAGTAATGCTGCTCTTGTTCGTTAACTTAATAGTAGCGAGTTTCCTTCTATTCTCTAAAGAAGATAGGTCACATTCGTTTTCAGCTTTTTCGTTATTAATTGAAGAGACTTCTCCTATTATAGTTTTTGAAGCTTTGTGTTGGACGAAGTCGAATTTTTGTTTAGCAAAATTAGATGCAGGAATCCAAATTAGAGCAGCATATTCAAACAGAAGTCTAATAACAGTTGTGTACGTACTCCTAAGGGTGAGAGATCTTGAGCCCCATGAGGTTTTAAGCAGTCTTCTAAGGATATTTAACTTCTTTAGCCCTCTATTAGCAGTGTGTTCATTGTGCTTCGAAAATATAAGCTATTGATCTAGAATGATACCCAGATAATTAGGATGGTTAACTCTCTCTATCTGAGACTCCCTTATCTTAATGGTCACAATGAAACTGTTACGATGTCTCCTAGTGGTAGAAAAAATGCTGTTGTTGATTTTGTCTGAGTTCATAATCAGTTTTAAATCCTCAGCCCAATCAGCAATATCCTCAAAGGTAGAGTTGAGTACCTTTTCGGAAACACAGTAGTGTCAGTATGGGAGTGCCATATAGCAATATCATCCACAAAGCACGCAATTTTTGGGTATGGATGGATGGATATAAAGATGAATGGTGTTCATAAATAAATGGTGGCTTAAGACAAAGTCTTGTGGTACGCCAGCCCACAACTTGTGTGATTCAGAGAGTACTCAATTAAACCTCACAGAGAGTTTTCTTAGAAAATCGTTGATCCATGTTAATGCATTGCCCTTGATTTCGGTTTTGTCAACAATGATGACCAGTTTCTGACGCCTAACTCAGTCAAAGGCAGTGGAAAAGTCTAAAAATACTGCTATAGTCTTGCAATGAGATTTCATCTTAAGGCCATCTATAATCGTCCGACTCAAATAGAAGAGCGGATCGACGGTATTGTGATTAATTTTATTCATCGCACAATCCAGCTTCTCTATTGACATCCTTTCAGGGAAGAGGTCTTGTTCATGGCAGTTTTTTGCTGCCTTCAGAAATTTAATGAAGTCATTGAGTATTTTTTATTATTTCAATTGAAATTTAGTTTGCTCTTGGTTTCATAATGTTTTGCAAGCATCGATACTGTTTCCTGAGAAACGTTAATATGCCATTCAATAGTTTTAAAGTTTTAGTAAGTTCATAATGCTGTGTCAAAGGTCGGCATTAGAATTCCCGTGGCCTAGTGGTAGGACAACACTATTTGGAGAATAAAGTCCCGTATTCGATTCCAGCCACTATTGAGTAATGGGATGTTGTGTTACTTCCTTCTGCATGCACTTGGGAATTGGGTACATGTTTCTCTCTTACAACTCGTGAATATGGCCTTCTATCTGTTAAAGCAATTTACTCAACGAATATTAAAATACCTCGTAGTAAACAGGTTTCATCTGTTAGGCTGCTTATAAAGGGATGTTAAAAGTCAACCATTATGGCTTGCCACGGTTTTGTGGCATGGAGCAGTGTTTTAAAGTGAAATGTCAAAGGGTGAATCCCAACCATTGTTGAACAACGGAAGATATATGTTATGCTTCTGCATGCATGTCAAGTGTGAGCTTGGAATTTCCAGGATTTCTTTCTTTGCGACCTGTGAATATAACCCACTATTCATGAAAAAAAATCTTCCGATGAAACAATTTATGCCGTGGATATCGAAAATCTCTTAAAGCAGTCTTGGGTCATTATATTGTCCACTTTGCTCTATCAAAAGTCGACTGTTAATTGGTCTATTGTAAATTGACATCTGTTTTACGCCACACCACTACAATAGAAAAGTAATGGATCTCACAGTATATTTAATATGCACAAACTCCCTTAACATAGAGATTTTCAGGTGATCAGATATCAAATGCCGTTGTTCTCCCGACACAAAGGTGACATTTTATTCATCAGGCTACCGTGTATCAAAGAGATATATTTAATTTTAAGAACAAAGACCAATTTTCAAATCGTTCATTTTATCTCGGAGTGAGTGATATAGTACACTTATCACTAATTTATTTACTAACAAAATCACTTACTTCAAATAGTTTACTATTTTCCTTTCTCAGTATCTTCTATATTTTATTAGTAATATAAAATAATTAATGATTTATTTATTATTGTTTAATGCCTTTTTTTAATAAACGTGTTGTTTTATGAAAATCTAATACTTTAATAAACCTTTTTTTTTAAATTAATTTCTTAAAGTTTCTGAAGCAGGAAATGTTCAGTTAGCTCGAATTTATTCTTTAATCAGGGATTGAAATGTACAGGACGATCTAAGTTAATTCAATGTTACTAAGAGGCTCGTGGCATCAGCTCCACTGAATAAATACAAATGACACTTTAAATATATGTTACAAAATTATATTTTAAGGTTACCATCAGAAAGAAATGGTTTGTAATTTCACCATCACGGACGATGTAACATTATTAAAATGACTCAAAAGTCAACGAATAACGATATTTTATTTACTTGTAGATTCGTGTATTAAATAATCATATCTTGTTTGATTAACCATCTGCTGGAAACGAATCATCATATTATTAATGATCGCATGCAACATGTCGGTAGGAATAAAAGGGATACAGTGAACGGTTATTAGTAATACGTCTTTGATAAACTTGCATATTGAGAAAATTCTGCGCCAGAGCCCTGATGATTTCGTACTCAGCAAGCGAGAAAGCTCGTGATACATGTACTCAGAAGGTAAAAAAGTCACTTTTCAACATGTCAAAAAGAAATCTTTTTGATAAATCCCATAAAAATATTATAGTCTTGATCTGTTTTTTCTCTTTCGCATATGTGAGAAAATTTTGCAAGAACAGAAACACGTTCAAACCATACATAAATAAAAAAAAAAAACTTTGTTCTTGATTTGACAAGGGAAACATAGAAGGAATTGCACGTCATACCCATTTTGCTAATAATCAGCTGCAGTAGTGTAAAATATCCCAAACAAACTGTTTTCTTATTTGAATGTAGGCTTAATTTTTAGTGACGCTAAATTTTAATAACCATATGAAAAAAAAAATCATTACGAATACAAGAAAATATAAATTAGCTTAAAATCGGCAATCAGAACTTATAAAAATTATCAGCATAAGAAATTTTTTATACAAACAAAATGATATTTATATACAATTAGTATCATTTATTATATTTGAAAGTAATAAGAAAAACAAAATATATATATTTATTACGAAAATTGTTTTTTGAGAAACTGAGTTTTAACAAGAATTTTTCTTAAAAATTTAAAATTCATTTTTCTTTAGTAAATTGTTGTTTTCCTAAATAAGCATTAAAAAGGTTTTTGAAATGGTTATTTTACAAATTTTTCAAATAAAATTTTATTCACGTCTAGTTTAAATTTCTATTGAAAACTTACTAATTAAAATGAGAGATTATAATTTAGCAGTTATAAAAGTGATCTTTTCTGAATAATATGAAAATTTATTTTAAATTTTAGATTGCTAACTTTCGAAAAATTTCTATCAATAATTTTACATTGTTTGATATTTTGAATTATCGTGTAAAGACATTTCCCTAATATAATAAAGTGCAACTAATTATAATTCGTTAACAATTTTGAAATATCTAATATATCATTAGCTTCCAATTATAATTTTGTAAAAATATGTCTTATTTTATAAAAATTACTATAAACCCCGGATAACGCATTTTTAAGTGAATGATGACTAAAGTGGAACAAAAACCTTGATGAAACAAAAATCTTGAATGACTAAAGTGGAACAAAAACCACAAATTTATATTTAAACAAAAAAAAGTGGAAATTTTTTTTTGTAAAAAAATTCTCAAAATAAATTATGTAAAATTGTATTTAGAATTTAAGATATCACAAAACTTAAATTAAAATTAATTGATTTATAGTTCTATGATTCTAATATGATTAATTTATGAGGAATGCATATTATGTTACACAAATACTCCTAAGACAAAATTAATGTATGTTTTCGAAAGTCAACTTATACTAACAATTTATCATCTAACTCTATAAATTCAATAGTAAAACTTTAGTAATTTTGATTGTCATTTGGATCAAAGATTAAAGTATTATAATGCAAGTGAAATGTGACTGATGTCAAAAAATAATACCTTTCATGGTTGACAGTGAAGAAATAATAACCATTGATGTCATTTCTATTTGCTGATTTCTAACTACATGCTGAATAACTCGATCAATCGCAGCACTACCTCCTTAAGTTATAAAAAGCTGATAGTAATGCACTTTTCAATTTCCTGATAAACAGTAACAGTATGAAAGAGATTCACAAGTTTCTATAATACTACAGTTAATTTATTAGCTTTATATTGATGAGTATATTTTGAAAAGAAAACCAGACTAAGGAGACTAAAATGTCTACCAATAATCCCCCACCTAAACGCTGGCACGGTATCTTTTTTTTTTTTTTTTTTTTCAATTACTAAATCAATAAAACATACATCTTTTTATAAAAAAAAATTTTTTAACGCCATCTGGGAACCAGAAAAGATTAGATCTGTTTGTGATTTTGGACAGTTCATCAAGAGAGATAAATGAAATTCAAGTTGATAAAATATATTCTATTATTATGTACTCAAAGAAATGGAATTTTTTTAAATAAACATATATACTGAGTAATTGAGTAGTTTTCATATTTATTACAATTCAGAAATTTTCAGTTAATAATTATGATTCTAATCTTAATAAATCTTAGCACTAATTTTGGCAAAAATAAAAATGTAGAATTTTATTACACTGAATCATTTGTTTTCACTTTAATAAACTTATCAAAGTTAAGCTTATTTGCAATTTCTGAATAAACAGTAATATATAAATTGTTAGAAAAATGAAATTTTAGTTATTTAATGCAATTAAACTCTTAAACTAAAAATGTATTTCATCAAGTAATTGAAACAATAAAATAAGTATTATTGTGTTCATTTTACAAACTGGTTTTTTAACCAAGTATAAAAATAGCTCCCACAATTCAATGGTTAACTGGGAAGAGCACTGTGACTTTCCTTGTTTCACACGATATGAGATTTCCAGAGTGTTCAGTGTGATTATTTATTTTATATATTTTTTCTATCATTCAATTAGAAGCTAAAATAGGTCTGATGTTAAGAGGTGGAAAAAGAGTAAACACACAAAAACCAGTCAACCTACTTATATCACGCTACTTTGTTTACGAAAAAAACCCGAAAAAGTTACCAATCAGAAAAAAAAAGCACAGACTACACCATGACCTGAGGAGATCATATGTTTGTTTCGTTATTTTACTGAAAAACTAACTTTTGAAAGTTATGAAATATATTTTCTTTTATACTTCATGATTCTCTTTTGAAGAAAAAATCTTAACGCCCTTTATAGAATCAGCACAAAACGAGTATTTGATTAATGAAAATAATTCAACTTTCTTTGTTCAAGGAGATCTTTTCGGATGATAATTTTCATTCTAGGAAGCTTCGAGTTTGTAGATAATGACAATTTTAAATTGTGTATTAAATAATCCATCAGAAATAAATTAAAAAAACTTTGTAAAATGAGTTAAACTGTGCAGGTAATTTTTATTATTTTCAAATATGGACTTTTAATTGATTGGACTAATGTTAAATTATTAATTAATGATTAATTTTATTTCATAATTTTTTATTACATATACGTATTAGAATTTTAATTAAAGTTAAAAAAGAAATACTTATTTATGTAATGAACAAAATAAGTTCTTCTAGAAATTTTTGACAAATCAAAGTAAAATATAAATTATATAAGAAAGCACAAACCAATCTCTCGCTCTCCTTTTATATATATATATATATATATATATATATATAAAGAGAAGAGAGAGAATGATACTTACGTATATAGATAGGTAGTTGTAGACAAATAAATAGAATATAGATATCAGGGCCGGCGCTAGGGGTGGGCAAGCCGGGCCCTTGCCCGGGGCGGCAATCTTAGGGGGCGGCAAATTGGCCCTAAAATTAAATTTCTCAAACTTTTAAGCAGAAAGAGAAAACTCTTTCTAAAATAATTGAGTTTTGACCCATGATGTACTAAACTTTTTTGTTTAAAATGAATCATATTTTTATGCATTAAGATATTTGGAATCAAACCCCTAACGACCTTTATATATACAGGTTGTTTTTTAAACATACAGCAAGAATTTATTTCGAAGATACAGGGCGAACTAAATTTTTGACATTATAACAACATTTTATTACCAAAAATTACAGGTAAAGTTTTTTAATCTACAAGAACTGTTGAAAATAATGACCTCCAGCTAGAATAAGAATGCAAGAAATTTAATGATTTTAAAAATTATGAAAATGGATTTGACGAAAACTATGTTCGCCCTGTATCTTCGAAACAAAGCGAGTTCACCAAAATTATCAAAGGACAAAATATTCTTAGAATAGTCGAGGGAAAAAACCTTGAGTTTTTGGCGTATGTTTAATAAACACCCTATATATATTAATAATGTATGAACTTTTAACTATTTGAAATGTCAAAATATTTGAAATGCAAGAAAACTCACAAGCATAAGAAATTCCCACTTAAAAATAGCTTAAAACTTAAAGAAATAATTTTTTTATAATTTAATCAAAGGGACACAATAATAGAATTTTTAACCGTGTGTCTTAATTTGTCGAAACATGTATCAAAACTACAACATTGCTGATGATTGCAATTTTTTTACTCGTTTTATTTTACCATTACTCGTAGAAAGGGTTTAGTTTATCTCTTTTAATTTTTGTTATAAAGGGGCGGCATTTTACCTCTTTGCCCGGGGCGGCGAAACTGCTAGCGCCGGCTCTGTAGATATATAATCCAATTTCAAAAAAACTTTATTAAATAAACTATGAATGGTATACTTTCTGAAAAATCATTCTGAGTAAAATGCTAAAATAACATTTTTAAGTTAAGAGCATTTTGTATATTTATTTTTTGTATTCGCATTAAATTTTTTTAAAGTTGTTTATGACATTTTTTGTGAATTTTAAAACTTTATCACCATCAAGGAATGATATTTTTTTTCAAAATCAACAGACATTTTTATTGTTAAAATAATCTGTATTATCAAGTTATGGATTTAAAAAAAATGAAATGATTTTTTGATTTAGAAAAATATTGTAAGTGAAAAACATTTTCCTTCGCAGATTACCGTAGAATATATTTGGATAACGGTACGTAGTTTATATCGCTAAGAAGATCGTAAAACACACATTATCACACAAGAATAAAAAAACAAGTAAAAGAAAAATGAAGAGAAGGGGCATTTTTGTGCTAGAGAGAAAATAGATGTTTAAGCTTCTTTTCATTTAAATATCATTTTAGTAACAGGGGAAAATTGTCCTTATTCTTTTTCATCGACATATTTCTGAATCCATATCGCCAGTTGTGAAATAAATAATTAAAGAAATTATCAATTTTTAAATGTTTTTTAATGTTTCAATAAATCATATTTATAAAAATATTTAATAAAATTTTAAGGATTAATTTTAACAAGAGTTGCTGTGATTAGATTTTGAAAAATATTTACGTTAATACATCATTTTAAAGACTGGGAGATACCCGAAAAAAGACATCATGATACGAACTTCTTGAAATACTCAGAAGTGAAAAAGGAAGGCATTAAAAAAATGTTTTTGGTGCTCGTATTTTCTTCATTTCTTGTATTTAAAAATGGATTATGAAATGATAGCATTTAATTACAGAATTAATTAATATAAGCCCTATATACAGATATGGGTTACTTATTATTTAACTTTAATGAATTTTAGAATAAAGCGATGAAAATGGAATAAGAAATTTTTTCTATAAGGGGAAATAAAAATACCGACTCACGTTTAATGTACATTGCTATCTAATACAGATGATAAATAGAGAACTCATTTATAGTTGATTGTTAAAATAAAAGACAAGTAGATATTGAATATGAGACATTTTTACGAAAACTTTCACATTTTTTATGATACTTACACGCAACTATGTTCGTTGCTGTTGGTTTTTTTTTTCTTCCATTATAAAATATCAAATCTTATAATTTTTCAGAAAGGGCAAAATTTATTTCTTCTCTGTTTTCAAAAACTGTAATCTTTGTGATGCAAAAATTCATTAGTTGGTAAAAAATGCAACTGTAAGCAACCTTTGCTAAATACAAAATTCATTGAATAGTAAATTTGAAAGGAAAAAGAGTCTGTCAAAATATTCAAAAATCATTTTTAATAAATTGGAATGCAAAAAGCCATTTGTATTAGCAACAAAAATATATAATTGACTCAAATACACACACCCTACATTAAATTAGTGGCTCTTATTTATGTTTCGAATGATTGTCCTCCATTACAGGATACATCTGCATCAAGAGAACGTCTTGGCAAATCTCTACTGCAAGTTATTTTTTTCAAATAAAAGTAATAAATAAATGGAAATATAAAAACAAGAAGAGCAGTCTAGTGATTTGGATAGTGATCTTGTTGCTAGAATGAATAGCTTAATTATTCATTAACACTGCCAACAAAATACACTATTTTCTTTAAGAATGCTCATTTTTAGACTGATAATTTTCCTGTATATTCTTCTATTTTTGTTCAGGGAGGATTTAAGGAACATCAAGATGTAATCAAGCAAGTATTTTTGATATCCCAGTTGTATAGCCTTGGTGTAATTTAATGTTAATAGATTGAGTATTTTTAATCGATCTTAAATTTATATATAGTGTCTTATGTTTATGTTTCCAGCAATATTTTGATGTATTGTGTACATGTGAATGTAAAGATGGCAGATTTCTTTGCTTTCAATACATAATCTATACAATCCAGTCCTTAAAATCCTTTATTTCCATATGATAAAGACAAGCAAAAAACTCCCAATATTTACGATGCGGATTTATTTTATTTGTTTGTATAGTGTTTCATTATGTATTCTGCTATTCATATGTGTAATACAAAAACAGCTCTTAATTAAATAAAATTTGGTTACAGGATTTTAATAAATGTTGGAGAAAAACTTCTGATAAACAAAAATGTATTAAATGTGTTGATTGTGATAAATTAAATGAAGATGTATTATATTACCCACCCTTTGCTTTTTATTTATTCTTATTAAGCTACGCATTTTCAAATGATAAATATTATTTCATTTAAAAAAAAATTCAGAATTCAACCAAATCATAAAATTTTCTGGTATATACAATATGTTCTCTGAACATATTATTTACATTTCAATTGAATAGACTTTTATTCAAGTCTATTTATAAAAATATTTTTGCTTCAAAAAGCACAGTTTAATTTTTATTCTTATCTTGGTTCCCTAAATGAGTTTAAGAAAAATGTTTTGCTCCAAAAAACCCAAAATAAGAAGTCCTATACGATCACCTGTGTCAAGTATGAAAGGTAAGTTTTCGTCACCCCTTAATTTGTTATTTCATCAATTTATTAATTATTTAGCAGATTGTTTTATAAACAATTGCAAATATTTTTATTAATTTAATTATTAAGAGAAATGTATTAAAAGGGCATGTTTCAAAGGATTACATCGAGTTTATTAAATTTTAGGAAAAAATTAATACTACTGTTTTAAAGCTGGGAATTAAAACAATAATCTCTAATAGGAATACATATTTAATAGAATCTAATAATAGTAAACTTAGTTTTTATGTACATTTCTATATTGGTCTTATTTAAATAGTAGAAACAAATTTCATCGTTTAACCAATATAAAAATTTACGTAGAAAATAATTTCGTTGTATAGAAATTGAAAGCAACGCACACACACATATATATAATTAGACTTGAATCATAATATATGCACAATTTACTCCATAGATTTTCTTTCTAAATGACAAAAAAAAAACTTTTCTACGAGCTTTAAAATTTTATAAATTGCCATTCTTGGAATTTCACAAGAATTTCACTATTGAATTCGACATTGTATTCTAAAAAGCTTCTTTTAGTAAACAAGAATATACTTTGTACTTTGAAATAAATTTGAATTATTCTCTGAGATAGTAAAAAAGGGGGAGAATTTTTATGGCAAAATGAATCATCCAATCGTCAGAAATTTGCATTTTGCGATGACAACAGTAGAAAACCTGATTAAAGTTACGCAAATTATCAACATCCATAAATTCATTTACTGCTAGTATTTTGAAACATTATCATAAAAGTATTTGATGCTTATTAAATTGTGTATAATTATCTAAATACCATTAAACTAAAACGTATTCAACTGAATTATAAATTTAGCCTAAACTTTTAATTAAAAAGCTCAGTTTTAGTTATATTGGAAGCATTTTTAGAGTTTAGAAAAAAGTAACTAATAAGTTTCTATAGTGTTTTCATAGAGTTGATTTCTGTAAAAACGTGGAACTATTTTTTTTCTTTCTAAAAATGCAATTTCTGACTTGAAATTTGTTTGAAATAATATTTGCTCTGTCAAGATTAGTTCCATTTTCAAAAATATATACTTTTGACAAAATATGAGAAAAATGTTTATTATTCTTCTAAACACTATAATGTATCATATTGATTCTCAATCAGAATCTAACATTAATTTGATTCTCAGCTAAAGTTTTTCAAATTTATTAATAACATGAAGTGGTTTCTTGTAAAATTAAGTTAACATATAGATGTTATTTCAGTAGATAGAATAAGCAAATGGTTGTTGAAAAGGTTTACAAAAGTCATTGTATAATCTGAATATTGATATTTTAACTTTATTCAACATTAATAACCACCAAAAATTATTCTAAAAACTAACTTATTTCCAGCTATTCAGATGTGATTTTCACAAAAATATGTATTTGATAACCGTATCATAGTAAAAGGATCCAAAAAGCAGGTGGAAGAATCAGGAAATTGATCATGAATGACAGGAAGAATAAGAACTCATAACTTATATTTGTGAGCTTAATAATATAAAGAATAGATCCACACATTGTTCATACACTTGAACTAACATTTTTCTTCCTAAGTTTTTATGCAGAAAAAATAGAATTACATTAGCATAGACAGATCAATGTGCGTTGACACTATTAATGCACGAATATTTGAAAGGTCTATGATCAACTATCTTACAATCGAATGACATGAAAAGTCTTTCCTAACCATTACAGCATTTATTTCAAATAAACAACTTATAATTTATTGGTATGATGAAAAGTATTTCATGTCCCATTAACTGGGGACATGAAATACAATAACCACCAAAAAATGCCGCTCAATTACGATAACTACGAAAAAAGTTTGCAAATTGTAAATTTAGCCTATTTTCAATTTCATAACATGCTTTATTTATCCTCACAATGAACAAAAACAAATTTGGATATCTGTCTCTATGGTTCTTCTTAATCTGATTGCTAAAAATAGCCTGTGATAAGCATGTAATTACACAGACACGGTAAATAAGATTAAAATCTGAGGAATGCTTCTAATAAATATTAAAAGATAAATTTTACATGTGATAATCTTCATGGGAAAAGGAGCCAACAGAGTTAAATAAAAGTACACATAGATAAAATATATTATTTTGATTTGTAAATATTATTCATTTCTGCTGCAAGAAAAGAAAATTTCTTCTAATAATCATATTAATTCATTTACTTTCCTTTTAAATTTACTAAAATAATCAATTAATTTACTTCTTTAAAAATATTTATAGTATATCGTGTCTTCTCAAATGTCCAAATTGAAAAAAATTTTGCCAAAAAACTTTTTCATGCATATTTAATTAATATAAAAGGATCTGCACCAATAGAGTTTACACCAACTTCATGATATTTTTATTGAAATAATAGAGTTAATAGTTCTTTATGAGGTTAATTAATAGTTAATACAACAAAGGTTTTAAAATGTAAGACCACCCCTACTGAATTTGCATATTAGTATATTCCCAAACTGTAATTTGTGTGACTCTAACCAAAGTATGATTTTTGAACATTTAAATATCTATTGCACTTTCTCAGTAAGGACATTGTCCAAAAGTATTGGAACTAATAACTTAAGTGCCAATGTTTGGCATTTGTAAAACAAAATAAAGCTTCTCAATGATATATTTTCAGAAAACTTTATTAAAGTTTTTCCCTGGTTTTAAGTTCAACAAGTTATAAAATACTGCATATTTTTAATTACTATTTTGTTTGAACCCAATATTTTGTTGTTGAAAATGAAAAATTGAATATTTATGCGGGATATGATTTCATCTAACAATTTCATACATATAGTAAAACAATTGGAGAAATAAATTTCTCTTGACATACTGCTTTTCAAAGAAATATCCTTAATGAAATTGTATTATTTACAGAAATGGACTCTTTCTTTAAATAAACGCTCTGTAAGAGGCAGAGCTGACGCAGCTTCATAGGATTGTGACACATTACTATCAAAAATAATTTCTCTAAAACTAATTATTTAGAATTGATTGGGATTCCGTATTATTCTTGAATGATTATAACAAATTTCATACCCAATTCACATTCGTGAAAGTCCACATAATATATATTTTTTCCATTTTTTTCTTATTTTAGATGATATAGGCGTTTTTTTGACGGCAGACAAAAGTCATTGAAAGTTTCTAAGGGGCTTTAAGAGAAGATAAAAAACTACTGTTGAAACAAATATGCAAATTTAGAGAAACTGAGACAATTTTGAAACTCGATGTGGGAATGTAGTTTGTCTAGTTACGCAAATTATAAAGATTTCAGCGTTTAAACACGCATGTTTGTATTGCGCTTAAGAACAGCATTTAAAAGAGCCAGAACTTTAGATAAAAAATCAGGTAGACTGATATCGTCGACATGATGGATTTTTGAAAAAAAAAATGGTTTTGAGTGATGCGCTGCAAATTAACTTCCAGAAAGAATATACTCACACATCATAGGCTTCAGAGAACCAACTTGGAGTTTTGAAGATGTATCGCCATAAAGTGTTAAAATCGATCTGGAACTTTCATTGCAATACCAAAGTTAATTGAAAAAATTGTCATTATACATACAATGCTTAAGACAATTAAAGTATATTGAGGCTGAAATTTGATCTTGCACCCATGGAGAATTGTTTGGTTAACTGATAAATTATTGACAGACGTAGTAGGCTATACGAAATAAAAATAACATTTGTATGGCTCGAAAAAATTGTTTTATTCAGTATTTGGGTACAAAAGAGAAAAAACACAATTTATAAATATGAAAAAATTAATAAAAAAAAAGGTGTTTCCTTGAAAGAAAATCGTTTTTAATAGAAGGTAGGTTTACCCTAGACAGCCAGCAATGTTGTACACTTTTGAGGCATCGAGTCAATAAGGCTATTAATAAAAGGCTGGGGTATTCTGTCCCACTTCTCCAGAAGAGATTTATCAAATTCATGGAACATTTTTTGAGATGATATGCGTTTACCGTATCGTCTGTCTAGAATGTCCTAAACATGCTGTATTGGGTTCATGTCTGAAGAATATGCTGGCTATTCTATTCCTAGGATTCTTTTCACCAAAATGAAATCATTCCCCAAGTTAATGTGCACGCGATGTCATTATGCAAGTTATGTGTCATAAGCACAATGTGGCCTGCAATTGACGTCTACTTATATGAAGTCATCTCCAATTGCTGCAGTGTAAGGCACTACAATAGGTCTGAGGATTTCCTACCAATATCAGCGACCGGTCAGACTTTCATTTTGAATAATATGAAGATCGGTGTGTCCATAAATGGAGATGCCATCATAAACCGTCACTCCCCAACCACCAAATTTGACTTTTTCCTGCATGTATGCAGGATTGTTTCTAGTGCCAATTTCCTTCCAGATAAAAATGCACCTATTAACAGGATAAGGAGAAAAACAGAACTCCTTAGAGAAAAATTTTGTGTAATTCATTTCTCCTCCAGTTCATATGCTCTGTTGCCCACTCCCTGCAGCCGCGACGATGCCTTGAGGTTGACGTGACACAAACCACTGGTCTGTAAACAAACAACCCTTCAACGTGAAGGTGGTTTTCGAAACTAGTTATAGTATTAGCAGCCAAGTGAAGGTGTTGTTGAAGAAGAGTGGCATTCATATTTTGGTGTCTTTGAGCTGTACGTGTAAAATAACGGTCTTCACAGTGTGGTTGTTGCACCTTTACAACCTGATCTTGGGTATGAATTTTCAGTCTCCAAAAATGGTCCCAGATCCTGGAAATCACACTTTGTGAAGCTCCAATTTCTTCTGCTATATTTTGGATTGTGTAAGGCTTCTTCTAATCAAACAACAGCTCTCCAAGCTTCTGATTTTGGTTAAATTATTATGTTTATATCGCAATCATCGAAACAACGTACTTACTAAAAATCGACCATCGTTTTCCGTTTTGTCATACATTAAGTTAAAACCCAAATCTCATTCGCTACCACTAAAGAGACATCTTCGACGTCCAACTCAAAATTTGCTTACTATTAAATTTGAAAATGAGAAAAATTTGCACTTGTGTCTCTCTTCTTATATTTTATTAAAAAGTATTAGCTTATACCTTTATTTTATGAAAAACTTACAATATCCTTTAATTGTTTTGAGCCATATGTATACTTATATACATGTATGTATATTTATATGTATGCATGCATACAAATATATAATATAAACGAATAAAAACATGTGTTTCTAATGACTCTCAGTGACTTAGAGGACAAACAAATCATTTCTCTCACATGCAAATTTTCAATTTCAGATATGTACTCATATGTAACGCTTACCATATAGTACTTTCATTTACTAATATGAATAGATTTTGCTTACCCGTATGCAGGTATTAATATCAAATCATAGAAAAACACATGATTTTAGTAGAAAGTTGTACTAAGTTTCAAACCTCATTATTAAATATAATAATATACTTTCAAATCATATTCAAAAGAAAGCAATGATAAGCCGTGAGCAGCAGTAAATGCACCAGGGATTGAAATAAACTGTCGAATGGAAAAAGTTCTATCGAGACAGTGAATAATAGGCATAAAAAGAACAAAAACACTTTTTGGTCAACCATTTGTTAGGCCATAAATATTTGAATTGAATACTTACTCTTTTAAAAATTAACCTCTGAAGAAAGCTGTGTGTATGTGTGTGCGTGTGTTTGTGCCTTAATGACACTCACTCACAAATGAGAATTGAATCATAATGAAATTATTGTATATTCATTGGAGAAGTCGGGTTGAATTCACGTATTTATAACACAGATTATCTCCAAGGAACTTCTCATAGCTGATGTGATAATACGCAGATGTGGTCACTTACAACATATGCCTTTCTGATTTGACATCACGGTTCATCTGGCATTCTACATCTTGTTCCGATAGTCCTTCAAAAAATTATAGAATCATTTTAAATAACTATTGGTATACCCAATTTTTTTAGTAATAAGCTAAAATATTTTGTTAGCGATATTTAAATCTTAAATAAAATTTAAATTTAAGTAAAGTTAAAAAATTATTATTAATGCAGTTTTAAGAAATGTATGAAGGGATTAGCAACTTAAATTCATTTTTATTGAGAAATGTTATGTACAGTAAAATATGGGAACAAACAACATAAAGGGATCATATAAAAGATTAATAATCTATAACTAGAATATTTTATAACATATTTTTTTCTATAATCTACCTTTAATACCTTAAAATAATAACATTTTCTTTTAACTACATTACACTGTTAAAAAAGATTTCGTACCTCATATATAAGGACTCAATCGCTGCTAAGTATTTTTAACAACTGTATGCAAAATATCAAAACTTATATTCTTTTTAAAATTCATTGATACCACACGTACAAAATACATTATTAGAAGCAATAATTGAGCAAGCACCTTTTAAGCAAAAGTATCATATTTAAAAGACATTATAACAATTCTGTTTAAAACTATAGGAATGTCACTGGGCAATATTTATCACCTTTCATTTGTAGGTCCTAAAGTATCAATTTCCAATGAAATTTATTTCTGACTCATTCAGCTAAAATGTAAAGAACTACCGTATGAAAAATTCATGTCTTAAAGGAGATTTGAGAAGTTATCTAAAAACATATCTTATTACCACCATTAGGCATCTATTGGATAACCACAGATAATCACTGGTGGATGTGTTTTGAACATGACATCATATCACATCAGTAGTCACGTCATGAATCAGACATGGCAGAGTTCGCATGAGTTTCCACTCATATACGATTATTTTTTATGAATGGTAGTTTTTTGTGCAGTTCCAAATATTTTGATAGTCTATTAAAAATTTCTTATTGGACTAAATTGGCTAAATAAATATTAACTTTATTTAATATCCAAAAATAATCCTTTTTAATTTGATTATTAAGTTTAAAATTAAAAATTGCTCTAATTTTACAAAGACAAATTTTATTAACTAAAATTCATTTCCTGTAATAGGAAATTTTTCAGATGAATTTATTTAAAATTCCCCCCATCCCAAAGAAGTGAATTAATAGATATCCCACACAAAATACTTCTATTAAGTAATAAATGTAATTCACTAGTCTTTTCTATTATATAATTATTTTCTTATGATTAAAAATAATTTATCATGAAAATATTATTTTTCAATTTATAAATGCTTATACAATAAAAAATATGTATCTATAATATTGTGGTGAAACACTTCTGCTCGGAAGTTGGCAACAGCAGCTAGAAAAACTTTCTATCTGAAGATTGGCAACACCAATCTCCTCGGATTTAAGCGCTCGAGGAACAACAGAGCAGTTCACGTTTTTCCCGACGATGTAAAAGAACGAGCTCAGAAACCAAGTTCTCTCTAAAATATTTTGTACTCGAGACGTTTTCGCAATTTCTTAAAATTTAATAATAAAATTTAGTTAAGTTTGAAAATATGGTGTGCATAGATATTATTTAATAACCGATACACATGCACCATATTTTGGTGACCGACATGTGAACACGAATTCTTCAAGCCTTACTTGGATTTGGAAGTACTACAGCACCACGTAGGATTTTTATAATTTCGCCGACCGCGAATTCCATTTGGATTAATAACGACAGTTCAATGTGATCTCATCAGCAAATGTCAGTGCGCGAGTGGTAACCATTCATAACTTCTAGGATGCAGGTAGGATCTTTCTATAATTTTCTTAAACGTTGTGTTATGTACTTTTAGTTATTCACTGGGGTCAGTTTCTTGGAAAAATTGTGTATATATTTTAAAGCGAAGTTTTTTTTTCAGTTAAATTATTATAGGTACATAATTTCCCCCATGAGCTTTATTCCGTTAACTACTCTTCAATTTTATCAATCCTTTCGCATCGTCCTGAGTTTTCTTATTTGATTTACCATATTGTATTATATTAATATTCATTACTTCTTTTATATTTCATAACTAATATTTTTATGTTTATTGTATTTCTCATTTATATCTTGGTATTCGAAACTATACGCATTTCCCTCTTATTGATTTGTGTACTTTGTAATTATTCTCCTACTAAAGTTTGACCATGCCTTTACCTGATGATTTTTTGGTTACTCAAAATTCTCCCTCCGAAGACGCACCTTCGCAGGTTGCACACGTTTCGGTAAAAATACCACCTTTCTGGAAAACTAACCCTTCCCTGTGGTTTATTAGGTTGGAATCGCAGTTTTTTCTGGCGAATATAACGTCCGATCTAACAAAATTAAATCATGTTGTCTCCTGCTTAGATCCCGATATACTAAATTCGGTACACGACATTTTAGAAAAACCACCTCCTACCGAAAAATACGATACCTTAAAAAAACGCCTGATTTCTGTTCATTCCGAAAGTGAAACATCTAGAATTCGAACCTTATTGCAGGGAGTAGAACTCGGTGATCAAAGACCCTCCCAATTACTAAATCGCATGCGTTCGTTAGCTGGTGATACCGTAGGTGAATCGCTTTTACGCTCGTTATGGCTCACGAGGCTGCCTTATAACACACAGACTATTTTAGCCGCTTTCAGCGAGGATGATTTGAATAAAATAGCCGCAGTTGCCGACAAAATAAGCGATCTAGCTATCCCTTCTTATGTAAATTCTATCACCCCTAACTCTCAAGATGCTGTCACGGCTCGCTTAGAACTCCAGGTGGCGCAGTTAACTCAACAAGTTAGTGAATTAAGCACCACCCTGGAACGCAGTTCCCGTAGCCCTAGGCGCAATTTCCGCCGATCATTTCAACGCAGCAGATCTCGCGATAGTTCCCGCTCTCGCACTAACTTCAGTCACTACAAGGAACGTACGAATGACCTTTGTTTTTATCATGTCAATTTCGGCGATAAAGCGCGAAAGTGCCAAGCGCCATGTTCTTTTCGTCAGTCGGGAAACTAAACGGGCGATCGCTCACTGGCCAATCTAGCGACAGCCAGGTGAATCGTATTCTTTTGGCCGACCCGTCTTCAAAACTAAATTTTCTAATTGACACAGGAGCCGACGTATCCGTTTTGCCTAAAAAATATGCTTCAAAAACCACACCCTCTAAAAATTTAGCCTTATATGCAGCAAATGGCACTAAAATCTCTACTTTTGGCAACAAACGCCTCATTATTGATTTAAATCTCCGCCGACAATTTTCGTGGTTATTCGTCATTGCTGACGTAAGCCAACCAATTATAGGTGTTGATTTTCTTAAACATTTTGAGTTACTTGTTGATGTCAAAAATAACCGTCTGATCGACTCTCGGACATCTCTCTCTTCAAACGGCATATCTTTCAAAAAATTTTCCCTAGATTCTAACATATCCGTACTTATCGGTGATTCTAAATTTGAAAAATTACTCGCTGAGTATCCTGAGCTTACAAACCCTTCTTTATTAACAAATGACCATAAAACTCATGAAATTTTCCATCACATTGAAACTAAGGGACCCCCTGTATTTTCCAAACCTCGCCGTTTGGCTCCAGAATTACTCAAAGCAGCGCGTTTAGAGTTCCAATACCTAATGTCTCAGGGAATGATTCGACCGTCCAAAAGCCCTTGGGCCAGTCCCCTCCACATGGTCCGCAAATCTAACGGTGATTGGCGCTCTTGTGGCGACTATCGTCGCTTGAACGCTGTGACAACTCCTGACAGGTATCCTGTACCCCATATTCAGGATTGTACACAGGCTTTTTTCGGCAAAAATATTTTTTCTACCCTCGACCTGGCAAGAGCGTATCACCAAATTCCCGTCAATCCTGAGGACGTACCGAAAACTGCTGTAACCACCCCATTCGGTTTGTTCGAATACCTTAAAATGCCATTTGGACTTCGTAACGCCGGTCAAACTTTCCAAAGATTCATACATCAAGGGCTTTATGGATTGGATTTTTGCGTTCCCTATTTCGATGATCTTCTTATAGCTTCGGCAACCGAAGATGAACATATTAAACACCTTCGCATCATTTTTGATAAACTCCGCGAATACGGACTAAAATTAAACCCCTCTAAATGTGTTCTTGGAAAAACATCAGTCGCATTTCTTGGTTGCTTAATAACACCCTCTGGAGTAAGCCCTCTTCCCGAAAAGTCAGCAGTAATTACTAACTTCCCTAAGCCTGAAACACTGTCTGACCTTAAACGATTTTTAGCTATGTTAAATTTTTATCGTCGTTTCTTGCCTAAAGCCGCAGCTACTCAAGCCCCACTTCATTCACTTTTAAAAAATTCTAAAAAGAATGACAAACGACCTGTTCTTTGGAAAGATGAAACAACTGCCGCGTTTGAAAAATGCAAAAGCGATTTAATGAATGCAGTCACCCTTGGTTTTCGTTCCCCTGATCAGCAGCTATCATTAATGGTAGATTCTTCCGATATCGCCTTAGGAGCAGTATTGCACTCCCAAAGTACCAATGGCTTACAACCTGTAGCTTTTTACTCCAGGAAACTGACACCAGCTGAAACCAAGTACAGCACATATGATAGAGAATTATTGGCTATCTATTCTGCTGTAAAACATTTTCAGCACGACCTTGAGGGACAAATGTTTACTATATTTACTGATCATCGTCCACTTAAATTTTTTTTTAAAAAGAATTCAAATTCTGCATCTCCTAGACAAATTCGGCATATGAATTTTATTGCTCAATTTAGCACTGACATTCAACAAGTGTCTGGATCAAACAACCCAGTTGCCGACGCCTTATCAAGAATTTTCGCCATTAATAGTAATAACGCCACCGATTTCTCACGTTTAGCTGAAATCCAGGAAAATGATGCAGAACTCAAGCAATTACTATCAACTGCAGGTACTTCTTTAAAGCTACAGAAGATGGAACTGTCCCCAGGACTTAAACTATTTTGCGATGTAACCAACGATCGAATCCGTCCTTTCGTTCCCTCTCCATTCCGAAAAACTCTGTTTGACTCCCTACATGGACTTTCCCACCCAGGAGTACGAGCAACTAAAAGACTGATTCTCTCTCGTTTCGTCTGGCCTTCAATTTCAAAAGACTGTGTTTCATAGACTCGCGCATGCATTGATTGCCAGAAGTCAAAAGTTTCCAGGCACAACCGTAGCCCTTTGCAAGCCTTTGCTGTCCCCTTACAACGCTTTCAACATGTGCACCTGGACATTGTCGGACCTTTACCCCCGTCAGAAGGATATTCTTATCTTTTAACAATGACGACAGATTCTCTCGCTGGCCGGAAGCTATTCCAATACGTGACATTTCCGCAGAAACCATCACCCGAACTTTTGTTGCCCATTGGATCGCAAGATTTGGAATACCTGCCACCATAACAACAGATCAAGGTCGTCAGTTCCAGTCGAACTTATTCACGAATCTCAACAAAATCCTTGGCATTCACCGAATTCGCACAACTCCATACAACCCTGCCGGGAACGGATTAATTGAAAGGTTTCACCGATCATTAAAACAATCATTAATGTGCCACAATGACGTCCAGTGGACATCAAGCCTGCCCATTACGTTGCTAGGTCTTCAATCAGCCTACAAGGAAGACCTTGGTGGTACCTGTGCCGAGATGCTTTATGGTACAACAATTCGGCTGCCTGCAGATCTCTTTCAGCCAACTAGTGACCCTACTTCCCTGGATCCAGCTTCTTTCTTACAAAAGCTGTGCGAGTCTATGAGAAATGTTGCACCAGTGCCCACTTCAGCTCATACCAATCCCAAGTATTTCGTGCACCCAGCTTTGGATTCGTGCACTCATGTGTTTGTGAGGCAGGATGCAGTAAAACCTCCGTTGACTGGTCCATATGATGGTCCTTATCAAGTGCTTAAACAGCTTAATAAAACTTACACTCTCCTCATCAAAGGAAAAGAATCCGTTATCAATGTCGACCGTCTAAAGCCAGCATTTTTAATGTCTGAAAATCCTGAATCTTCAGTTCCTGTTCCCAGTGCTACCCAAGCTTCCCCGAACTCTCCGAAAGTGACGCCTGTACCTGTGGTTCAAGACTCAGCTGTAAACGAAGAACCCCCTGTGCAAACTACGCGTTCCGGCAGAAGAGTTCGTTTCAACCCACGATATCTGTAACTCCTCGTGCCTTAGGCACTTTGGGGGGGAGTAATGTGGTGAAACACTTCTGCTCGGAAGTTGGCAACAGCAGCTAGAAAACTTTCTATCTGAAGATTGGCAACACCAATCTCCTCGGATTTAAGCGCTCGAGGAACAACAGAGCAGTTCACGTTTTTCCCGACGATGTAAAAGAACGAGCTCAGAAACCAGTTCTCTCTAAAATATTTTGTACTCGCGACGTTTTCTCAATTTCTTAAAATTTAATAATAAAATTTAGTTAAGTTTGAAAATATGGTGTGCATAGATATTATTTAATAACCGATACACATACACCATAATATAAAATTTCAAACAATTTTAAATTCTGTATAATACAAAGTATCAATTATTTAAAATATATTGTTCTTGAAATAATTGACAATAACACAGCAATAACTTTCATAAAACTAGAAAATACAACAAATTAATTTAAAATAAAGCTGCATGTGTATATTGAATAAATGTATTCTTTTGCAGTAGTATTAAATTTTAAAACATAAGTTTTAAGAAATAAATAGTAAAATTTTATATATTAACTTATCAATTTGCCAAATTTTGTATTCATTTTTTGCTTCATAACTATTTTTAAAAATATATTGTTTTTATAAATTATAATTAAAAAAAGTTAACCAACCCATTTAATATATTAAAATAACAAAGAAATGGTACATTTCAAAGGCAGGAATGTGTTGAACTTAAATTTGTTAACTAATGCAAAATATGCTTAATAGAATATGTAAACATAATAATGAAAAGAAAAAAAAAATGAAAAAACATAAAAGGAATTTTTTAAAATAAGTAAAATCAAACACAAGGTTTACTGCAACAAAGATTAGATTAAGTTAAAATTTCTATTCACGCATGCTCTCACGTCACGAGATATTGTTTTGAATAGAACAGAATAAGTTTGTGATTTGAGGAGAACGGTTATGATTTTCGAGAGGGAATTATTCCCCCGTACCCTTTTTGTTACGTATTTTTGTCTGAATAAAATAATTTAAAAAGACACTGGTCTGTCGTATGTGTTATTATAATACAATGCTTACTATACCTAATCATCTTTAAATTGTAAATAACATAAGTGGTCCGTCGAGCCGAAGTCATACCAACGAATTCTATGGACAAACTATGGATAGAAAATTCTGAAACTGTTCTATCGGATACAACAGTGAGTGAACTAGAAGTCAAACGTAAAAAAGTGAAACGCTTCAAAATCATCTTCAGCATATTCGTGAACAATTGTTGTAGCACGAGATAAAGTATGGCTATTGGTTTAACATAATAAGTCAGTGCGAGCCTCTGGTTTCTTTAAAGTGTTTTATT
>JAPDSC010138310.1:2176924-2195901 GCA_026290005.1 Latrodectus geometricus
AATTATAACTTCATTTTCGCATTCGATACGCAAAAACACGCACGCTGAAACTGAAATATTTATATATGACATACTGGAGTCCAAATTAAAAAAAAATCACACATGACTGAAGTTTCAATTTGAATATATTCAATTTGAATGTAAGTTTCACAATATAACACTTAAAACGTATACATCATAAAATAATTTAAGTTACAGCACCATAAAATGATGTATCACAAAATAGTCTCATGAATGAATAAACTAAAAAAAATCAAATGAAGTCTATACTGCTTGAAAATCTGTAGATTTAATATTGAAGATGGAAACTTCTCATCTGCATTCCTAATTGATGATGTATTTAGAATATCAAAAAGGCATATGCCGAAGAAATAAAAAACAATATGTTTTCAAATATTTTCAAATATTTTAAATATTAATTTTTTTTAAAAAAAATTACATTCTTGGAATGTAGATAAAAAGGGGTTCAAATATCATAAATATTTTTCTCTACACCCGGCGGCAACACAAATGACAATTTTAAAAAAGGAAAAAAATGCCACTAGTTTTCTAGAATCGAAAAGTATGTTGGAACAAAATGTTACATCTCTTAAATGAATTGCATTGTGATAAACTTTATAATTCAGTTCAGTGTTAATTGTTTTCTATTAATTATAAACTCTGTAATAAGAATTTCCAAATGATATATGATGATTTTTATATATTACTTTAAGTTGAAATAATATTTAAGATGAAATGATATTATTTTAATCTAGTCAGGGAACAACACCTCAAAATAAGTTTCCTTCCACTCCACCATTTTCTATTCACCCTTGAACAAAAATTTGGAGAACAAACAAAATAAGGATTTATTTCATGTAGAACAAAACTAATTCAAATTTTCTTTTGTAAAATGTTTATTAATTTATATATTTTAGAGCAGCGAATTTTCATGTTTCCTATATTTAATAAAAAAAACAAATTATATTTTCTTACCAACTTGAGTTGTGTACATTTAAGTTATATAATATCTATAACACACATTTTAGTTTAAGATATACATCATTTCTTCCATCCTTAAAAAATTTTTAAGAGATCTCTATAATTTTTTAAAATATAATGTAATAACACAAATGAATGATAAATTTAAAAAATTGTTAAATTTATTAAACTTTTTTCAATAAACGCTTAAATAATGGTAAGATAATATTTGTCACACACAACAATATCTTTCACTTGTAATTTACAATGGAACTTACATTTTCCTATCAAGAAAATAATTAGAATTCTTTCACAAAATTTATTTTTTCATTCTTTTACAAAACTTGATCCTTTATTCTTGGTCTTTAGCCAACTTCTCTAATAAAACTCATGGTTCTAATGGATTTATTAAGACGTTTTCTTGATCCCCACAAATATTTTATGTTGTATTTTATGTTGTATTTTATATAGAATTTCAAAACGTTCAAACCTCAATCAAAAAGTTATGACTCACAACACATTGACATTTTCAAATAAAAATCTTTTTTTTCACATTTTCTGCTTGCATTTAATGATGTAATCATCATAATTATCAAATAAAAATACTTACATAAAAGGAAAGATGTTTGAAAAAAATTATCACGAATACAAAGTCAGTAAATCGTTCGAAGTTTGTCGGATAATTTTCTTCACACTTCAAATGTTTTTATAAATTCATTTACGCGATAAAAAAAACAATACATCGTAATAAAAGAAATAAAAGTCATAACTAAAGGATTTTTTCAAATAATATACATAATAATTTATATAATACACTTGGATAAATATTCATATTGTATCCACAAAAACTGTCCGCTAAATTGAAAATTTTTTTGAAGTTACGATAAATATCCAGATTATATCCACAACCAACATCCATTAGACGTCTATTTTTAATCCACACACATCCATGAATTAACATCCATAAGTTCAAGTCTAATAGACTTCTACTAGACGTTCATAGTTGTCAACCAGCAATCATCTACTGAACAGCCTTTCAAATTCAATTCAATTCAATTGTCTGGCAAAACAATTGTTATACAACAACCTCTTAGTAAATTATTCAGAAGTATAATTATTTATGTTTCAGAAGTGACTTCGAGATATGAAGTTTTTAAAATTGAGGTTTTACAATTTTCAAAAATCTAAAGCAATTAGTTTATAAAATAAATTTATTTATTATTAATTTTTTACTTTATCATAAATTCCTTGAAAAGTAGTTTATTAAATATGTAAAAAAAATATTTTTATCAGATATTTTTAACAAAATTTAAGAAAGTGAAATAAAATTTCTTTATGAACCCTAAATAAAATAGTTACAAGCAGTATTCATTATGTAGGATAGCAAACATATTTTTGATTATAGCAAGGTAAAATTTGGAATAGTAATTGAGAAATAAATTTGAAATTTAGAAAAACGTTTCGTCAAAACGGAACAAGAAATTCTCTTTATAAAGTGAGGGTCTTCCCCTCAAATTTTGTTGGAATCTATATTGTTTAAATTGAGCTCAAAACATCCCACTGTGTGGAAAGAATACTTTCTTTATATTAATCCAGTTTTTAAAAAAATTATACACAACTGGCCATTAAAATTACTACACCAGGAAGAAATGTAGATAACAAAATGATATTTATTGGACAAATATATTCTACAAGAAATAACAAGTGATTAAATTTTCAAAAAATTTGGCTGGATAGATCCTGAGAAATCAGTACCCAGAACAACCACCTCTGGCAGTAATAACAGCAGTTATGCGCCTGGGCATTGAGTCAAACAGAGATTGGATTGCATGTACAGGTACAGATGCCCATGCAGCTTTAAAACGATGCCACAGTTCATCAACCGTAGTGACTGGCGTTTGGTGACGAGCAAGTCGCTCGGCAACCATTGACCAGACGTTTTCTATTGGTGAAAGATCTGGAGAACGTGCTGGGCAGGGCAACAGCCGAACATGTTCCGTATCAAGGGAGGTCCGTACAATACTGGCAACATGCAGTCGGGCATTATCCTGGTGAAACGTAGGGTTTCGCAGGGCTCGAATAAAGGGTAGAGCCACGGGTCGTAACACACCAGAAATGTAACGTGCACTGTTCAAAGCACAGTCAATGCGAACAAGAGGTGACCGAGACGTGTATCCAATGGCACCCCATACCATTACGCCAGGTGATGGGCCAGTATGACGATGACGAATACACGCTGCCAGTGTGCGTTCACCACGATGCCGCCAAACACGGATGCGACCATCATGATGCTGTACACAGAACCTGGATTCATCTGAAAAGATGACGTCTCGCCATTCGTGCGCCCAGGTTCGTCGTTGATCACACCATTGAAGGCGCTCTTGTCTATGACGCAGCGTCAAGGGAAGCCGCAGCCTTGGTCTCCGAGCTTAGAGTCCATGCTGTTGCAAACGTCGTCGAACTGTTCGTGCAGGAACTTGTTGTCTTCCAAACAACCCCGTTTCTTGACTCACGGCTCGTGATGGGGTTGCACGATCCATTACGACCATGCGGATAATATGCCTGTCTTCTCGGCTGCTAGTGATAGGTTGCCGTTGAGATTCCGCATGGCGTTCCGTATTACCGTCCTGAACGCATCTATTCCATATTCTGCTAACAGTCATTGGATCTCGACCAACGCGAGCAGCAATACTGCGATAAGATAAACCGCAATCCCAGTACACTACAATTCGACCTTTATCAAAGTCAGAAACGTGCTGGTACGCATTTCTCCTTCTTACACGAGGCATCACAACAACGTTTCACCAGGCAACAACGTTCAAATGCAATTTGTGTATGAGGAACCGGCTGAACAATTTCCTCATTTAAACACAATGTAGGTGTCGCTACTGGAGCCTGCTTTGTCTGAATGCGCTGAAAAGCTAATCATTTGCATATCACAGCACCTTCTTCCTTTCGTATAAATTTCACGTCTGTAGCATGTCGCCTTCTTGGTGTAGCAATTTTAATGGCCAGTAGTGTACATTAGCTTTCTAACTTTCTTAAAGGGTAGAAATTTTTCTTTTATTTATAAAGGGAGAAATTATTTAATCACATAATTTATATATATATATATATATATATATATATATATATATAACGTCACCAACATCAGCATTCGGAGTTTTAACTGGCATACCTCCTCCACATCTTGTTATAGAAATGATTGCAATAAAATTCAACTTCTTAAAGATGCTGTGTTACGGAATAACATCATAACTCATGGATATTATGAAAAACAGATACCCAAAGACACAGTACACCCAGTAATAAGGACTAAAAATTATTAATAGGCAACATCACCAAAATAGCTTCCTCAATTCAACAAATGGCTCTAACTCACACAAACTACAACTATTACACGAATGGCTCGCAGCAGGACAACGGGATCGGCGCAGCATTTATCCTATTTCAGGAGAACAATATCGTACACACACAAGAAATGAAAATGACAAAGGAAAACTCTATATATCTGGCAGAAGCACTAACAATACAAAAAGTGATCCTGCATGCCATAGAATTCAATATTTTAGCTGCGAATATCTGGGAAGACAGCCTCTCTGTGCTATTCTCTTTCTTCAACCCCCAAAACAAGAGACTAATCATAGCAGACATCCAAAACATTTTATACTCAAAATCTTCAGCTTTGCAACTAGCATGGACTGAAGCTCACATAGGAACACTAGGTAATGAATTAGCAGACAAAAGCGCAAAAGAAGGAGCTTCAAATAAAAACCTGCCAATAACGGAACATCTCTTACCAAAATCCCATTTGATCAGGATACTCAAAGAAAAAATTCACAAACAGTGGCAACAATTCTGGGATAATCATAACACAGGGCGATTCACTCATAAACTCTTCCCAAAAGTATCTACAGATAGAAACTGTGCAAATCCCTTCCTAATTTACTTAATAACCAACCACGGTCTTTTTCCTCATTACTTTCATAGATATAGTAAAGGTAGATCACCACTTTGTGTCTGCGAGAAGGTAAGAACATCCTTTCATTACCTGGAACAGTGTCTAAGACCAAATACTATCACATTAAGAGAAGTTCCACACAAACTGATGATATTTACATTAAATACTTCATCACTGAAAAATTCAGAAGAAACAAACTTACCAAACTATTGAACCATCTGAGAATTAAAGATCTATAAATGTACAAAGATCCCTTAGCTCCACGTCAGCAGACTCACTTAAGCACTAAAGACTCAGACCTAGACTCAGAATAGTGAAATCTTAACTTAAATGAGTTTGGGTTTTTTCTCATTTTGTCTACGTATATAGCAAAACTCTCGAATTACCATATATGTATGTATATATATGTATGTATATATATTTATATGTATGTGTATATTTTAATATGTGTGTGTGATATACTGTATATGATATACTGGATTCAATTTTAACCTGTGAATCTCAGTTGAATTTCTTCTGTGTAAAAAGATACATAAAGCGAGGAATACTGTAATCCACTTTAAATTCAAGAGCACATTTATAAAGTGAATAGGATTGCTGAAACACTTAAACTATTTTATTTTAATATCCCTGTAGAATACTTCAAGTTTGCATTCAATTAGCCTTATTTTATCTTACTCACTACTGTTTTCCACATGACCTCTTGATAGCGTGCTCCTTACACATATGCTTGTAAATCCCCTTGTTGTTTTATTACTTATTTTCTATAATATTTAAATAATAGAAATTTATTTTTGTAAGATACATTCAAGCCTTTCAAAAGCTTCATTGTATGTAGAAATGAAACGAATCCTACAAATTTCTTCTGTCAGAATCCTAGACAAATTTTAATCCTGCAAAATTTTTTGAATCGATAACAGAATATTAAAAAATATATATATATACAGTTTTTAAAATTTGTAGAAAATAAAAAAGTGCATATTGTCTCAAAAACTATTTTTGATTGTTTAACCAAATTTTAATACGGTCAAATTATTTTCAGTTAACACCAAAACAGTAAAGAAGGTTAAAAAAAATTGTTTTGTTGAGTTAAAAAATATTCTAGGAGACATATTCTGTAACAAATTCATAACAATTGTGGAAACCAAGCATCATAAAATTTTAACGAAACATAAACAACAATAGTATTTCTTAATATTCACACAAGTATTTCTTATTATGATTCACTGTGAGTGCAATAAATTATATTTTATTTTAAGATTATATAAATAAAATTTTAAAATTTAATTTCAAATGCACTTGATGATCCTTTACGTTAATTAAAGCCATTAAAAACAGTTCTGTAGAAAGAAGAGTCTAATAAAACTTATTTTTAAGAATCTGAATTATAAACTTTATCATTTCTTCACTGCGAATTCAAAAAAACTGGAATCAAGGAAAAAGACAGCATTATTGTAATCTGAAATGTTTTCAATTTATTGTGCTTAAGAATTCGTATAATCAAATCTCTATTATTTTCTTAAATCAACTGGAAAATGTATTGCTTTTAGCATCCAAATAAATGCTTCCCCAAAATCCTTTTCTACGTTCAAATCAGATTTGTGATGAGTTTGAAGAGCAAATTTTTTGCGTGTAATATCTTCCTTAAAATCATGTTCAAATCTAAACTGGACAACGCAACATCTAAAACTGGGACTACTAAAAAACATTAGTTTTCATGTTTAGGCTCTAGAAATGTTCAGAAAAAGGAAAAAAGTTCTAATGGCGATGAATTTTCTGAAAAAAAAATTGCTTGAATGGTATTTAATATAATAAGTTAAATTGTTCGCAAAATATGTAGTAATGTTTTTTTTTCATTAAGATTTCACATACACATACATACATGTGTGTGTGGAGGTGAGAATGAGTGAGCCTGGGTAACTTTATAACTTAAATTTGTTGTGATACTCTAAGTTTCTACATGTTTTTTAGATGCTAGCTATACTCCTCTCTCTCTGTCAAAGATAATAAAAATAAAAAAATTCCCAAGTACCAACCATGACAGATGTACATGCCGATGAAAGAAAATCCAGAACTCTTAACTCATTGTTCAACAGTGATTAAAAGTTGATTTCTGAATATTTTGACTAGTAACAAAGATCAAATTTGACATAGCCCTATGAGGCTTTATAAACATTATCAATCACTTAAACAGTAATGCTCAAATCTCGTTTTGAAAAGCTAAATTTATTTATAACAAATTTCAATAACTTTTATTAAATTAATTTTATCATATAATTATAGTAAGATAAATTGTTAAATCAAAATATCAAAAGGTAATCTTATTAGTAGAAATAGAATCAAATGCAAATTCCTAACGATGAAATGTCTTGTGGTTAGCAAATATTTGTATGATAAATACAGTAAACAATTGCTCCACTTATCATAGTTTGACAGGAAACGATGTAATAATAAAAATATTTCAAATTGTTTTGGAAATGGATTCTAAATCAATACCTATAAATATCCATTTGTAGTTCACTGTAAAATATAAATCTACGTAATTGAGATTTTGGTTAATGAAAATCTTTCTTAAATATTCCATTGATTTTTACTCAGTCTTAAAAATTACAACTTCTTAGATGCTTAAAAAATGTGGAGCATACACTATAACCGATGGTTTATGGTGTTAAGGAAATATCGCATATATATGTTTCTCATATTAGAGAAATATTTACATATTATTATCAAGGAAAATATTTTAAATATACATTCTGGTTGAAAAACGTTTTATTCTATTCCGTTTTGGTTATCTTTGAGTGAATTTCGACAAATATTATAAGTCTTCTATTTATCTTAGAATCAAAGTGTTTTTGATGGGTGTGCGCAATTGTATTTTAACCAATCCAGCATCCTTTATATAACAAATATAAAGTACAATTAGTACTATAATAGAAATTTTGTTACCGTTATATCAATTTGATTAGAATTTCTTTTTCAGTCGGTCATAACTTAATTTATTAAATAGTAAGGCTTGAGAAATTACTTTTCTAAGCATTTTGTACGTCCATATAGACAAAAAACTCTGAATAGTAGAAAAATGTATATATTTCTTTTTCTGAATTATTTATAACACGATTTGAATCATCAATGAAGACGCCATAAATCATTGCGTTTACTAATTTTAATCTCAGAACAAAGTATTTACTAAAATAATTAAAAAGCAAGATTTTATTTGAATAAAAAGTTTTTTTTTTTTAAATATCTTTTGAAGTATTTAAAAAATCTCTCTAAATGCTTTTATGTCTTTTGAAGTATTCAATTATTTAAAGAACATAATTAAATTAAAAACTCTTAGATTTTCAATAACAAACCAGAGAACAAAGATTTGTCAATGAAAAAATTATAAAGTAGAGAAATAAAATTGTAATCACAAAAGTAATTCATCCTTTTAGTCAGAAATGACATTTTGGTCGATTGTAGTTGTACGCGTATTTAAAATTGTAAATAAATAAACAATTGTACGTGTAACTTAAAATGGTATCATATTTATAAATCCTCATTAAAACCTTTTAAGTAAATATTGCTCACATATTATTCAAGTAGACAGCCTTATGTATATAATGCAAAATATTTCCCTTTATGTAAGAAGTAATTCATTCATTATTTCATTAATATAATCGTGTTTCTCAAATATAGCTCATAGCGTCGAAAACATCAAATCACTTGCAAAGTTCCTTCCAGGTGTTCAAATGGTATAAGACACCTCTCAGTCTATGATGTGTTTTCAGGTCCCCTTTCTTCTTTGTTGTTTTTAAAGGGAGGGAAATGCAATTTTTCAAGTTCATTACGAACTTGAGTGCGAAAATCCGTACTTTGAAGTAAAAGAGCCTTTCTACACATGCCCTGTCTGAAACCATCCCTGAGCTATCCAATTAATCGGAAATAATTTTTAAATAATGACTATATTTGTGAGCTAAAAAAAAAAATATAAAGATATATTTTTTAAACAAAGGTTTTTTAAGTATATACAACTTTTTAAAGCAATTAGCTAAAATTTAAGGAAAACATGCATTAATTAACATTACGCATTAAGTTCATATTCAACACCTAAATAAGTATTCAAAATGTAAAATATGGTATGAAAAGGCTCTAGTATAACACTTTGAAATGATAAATTTTTTTTTAACACTGTTTATTTTGGAAAAAAAAGTATGATGCATGTATGAAATTTACTTATCACGATTAATTCATAAAATATATTAATTATGATGGGATTCAAGATTACTCAGAAATCTTGGAAAATAATATGTATTTTGATTTAACGTAAATGATTTCAATTTTTCTGAAATTTAAAATTCTTAATCATAAAATTCTGTAATCATTGGCTTGAATAGGATGGATTGAAAAGACGTTTTTTTTTAAAGTAAATGTTAAGTAAATTTTGCTTTAATATGTGCAGTTGTGTACACATGGTTTTATAGTAATGCAATTTTTTTTTTTTTTTTTTTTTTTTTTTTTTTACAATCATGATTGAAAATATGCCAAGTGCGTCATAATAAACTGTGCTTGTATAGTAATGTTAAATTCATGTTCAATGAAACTAAAAAAAATCCTTTATTTAAATGAAATTAAATAATATTTATCCTTTGAAATACTATTTCAGATAACGTTGAGCATTTGTAAACTATTTATTATGTTATATTGACATCCGAGGGCTGATATCAACAACTTATAGTGACCTTGGCTAAGGTTTTCAAGTGAAATCCACAACACATTATTTTTCAAAAAATTTTCGTAGCAGTTAATCGTATTTTAAGATTCAAAGAGAAAATTTGGAAAAATCTGAAGGATTACCCATTCGTAAAATTTGACTTTATGAATCAGAAATTCCATTCTCATCTAGCATTAATATTTTATTCCACACTCATCTCGTATTCAATTGAAACTAGAAACAAAGAACTTATAGTTTAAGAGAGGTTCCTATCTTTTAAGCACGCTAAATCCTAGTTACATGGTAGAACACGAAATGTAATTTTTCTTAAAAATAAAACTCTAGGTCGCTTTAAAATAAAGCTATATGTCTGATTCTAGATCAATTTAGAAAAGGATAAAAATATCTGAAACAATTGAAAGTGCATGAATGGATTGAATTAGTCAAGAAAACGGGCGAACTAAGAAAAATATTCTTGAAGATAGAAACAGCTATTTGATGATTAAACTGTTATTGCCTTGAGCTACAGAAATGATAAAAAAATAAGAATAAAAACATTCCATTATTAAATGCATCAACTCAAAACATAAAGATTCAAATTTTCTACATTCACTCCACGATTGTTCCAGTATTCAATAAAAATAATGATATTCTTTCACGATTCCAAGGCTGAATGACATCGGGTCAAGGCTTATCAAGACATGAAGTGATTCCGAACGGAATCACCGCAATGCTAAACACTTACTTTTATTTTCTATGGACATTCATAATCAATTCTTATTCAAAACAACTGATTTTATACTTCCCATTGTATATAGAGAAGACCGACTTGTAGTCAAATAAGAATCATTTAAATTTTTGCTAATATAGAGATTCATTATCCTCTTTTCATGCTTTGACAAGCACAACATAAGAATCATAAGGATTTATTACTAGAGCTTTTCATTTCTTTTTAGTGATCCATCCATCAGAATAAAATAATAATAATAATAAATCTTCGAGTAGAGTTAAAATACTTTAGATATATTTTTGTTTTTCATTTGCGTAAAAATTAGCGGATTTGTTAATACAGAAAAAAATTAATACCTCTATTTCCTGTTGAGCAACAAGATATTTGAAATAAAGAGTTCGAAATACCAAAGTGTAAATAAATTAATTTTTAATGTATCGAGAGATAGGAAATAAAATTATTCGAGTTATTAAAATTCAATTATATTCACAAGTTTAAAAAATAACTTTAATAACATAAATTCATTAGCTATATACTTTTAAAGTTAAAAAGCAAAATTTTCTTACGTAGTTATTAGCATTTAACATCAAATGAAATGCTATTATTTCTTAATTATAAGGTAATTACTAATAATTTAAACAAACATTTCATTTTAAGGTTGTATCCAGTTATCAAATTTGAAAAATTAAGGGAATGACTGAGAATAATTTTCTCTATTAGGAACTGCTTTTATAATAATTCTATTAAAAAGCCTCATATTGAACTTAGTTGAACAGATAAAAATGCAACAGAAACAATTATCTTTTTCAATTATTTGACTGAAAAAAAATTAAATATATTCTTTACTAATAATTTTAATTATTTAATAAATGAGAAAATTGGTTTTAAAGAAGCAATTCAAAACAAAGTGAGAAATATGTTAATATATTCAGAAAATAAAATTATTACCATTGATATTTAGCATACTTTTCTTATTTTGAATACCAATTGAAACATTTATTAAACGAAAGCACTATTTTTCTATTATTGAGATTACATAGAGATGTGCTAAAAGTAATTAAAAATTCATAACTTACTTGGGAAATACTATGCTTAATATTAGCTGTAAGCAACAATTGTTCTAGTTAAAAAAATGATAAACAATAGTTTTAGATTACTGTGGCTTAATTAAGAATCACGTTTAAAAAATCCTTCTGCGTTTGTATTCAGCTATACTGTTAAATTGTTCGTTGATATATTCAATTTAAATTTTTTATTTTACTCTTAATGCTTGCATAAATATTTGATTTGAAATATTCAAATTCACTTTCTTCTATTATTAATTTATTTATTTGTCATCTCTTCACTTTGTCACATGTTTATTTAGGAAGATAAAATTTATTAATTCGTACTAAATTTAAAAAAAAAGTATTTCAATTAAAAATGAAAAATGACTCGAAGCATTTTTACCAAAATTACCATGGTATAATTTGCATTTATGATGTAAAGTGTATTTTCATTAAAACTGTTAAGGCTACTGAAAGAAGTAATAAAGTTAGAATTGTGCGAGAAGGGGATTATTTTTCTCGAACTCTACAAAATGTCAATTCTCAAATTGAATTCTCAACAAGATATATTTATGTTTAGAATCATAAGAAGGACATCATGTAAATGAATGATCTCGATTTAGACTAGAAATTATCACCTACAAGCATTTCAATGAAAGTTTCATAATTAGGTGAACTAAAAAGCTATTTACATTTTCTAAAGGATCTGATTGAAATATGCCAGATATAATATAAAAGGAACTAATTAAATTTGAAATTTTGTTTATTTTGAACAAGTTAAACAGCTAACAAGTTAAAAGCAATTTTAATTATAAAATATACTATAATTTCAGAAATACACTTACCTCATTGTTTCCTAGTAAAATGAGCATAGGAACATAGTAAACTTAATTGCTCGAGTTATAAAAAATAAATAAATAAAAAATAATTAGGGAAAAGGTTTTGCAATTATAGAAAACTGTTGTAAAAATCTCTCTATCTATATAAGTAAAAACCTTATTTTATTTGTCTACCGAATTTTCGTTCGAGTTTGCATTTAAATTAAGGATGAATGCACAGAATGGGGAGAAACTTAAATCAGGATATCAGTCTCTGACTAACTTAAAATATAAGCTAAGCTTCATTTCGAAATTTTACAGCATCTGTAATTTATTTAAAACTTAATTAGAACTGATTGTAACTTTCTGAAAAATTGTTTATGCCTTAATGTCATTAATTTAAAAAATGTAGCATTCCATTTCAGAACTCCACTCCCTTCCAAACGGAGGTATAAATTTCTTTCCCCCTGTCAATGTTATCATCAATGCGTTAGATAGAAAACGAATATGTATGGCAGTCTTTCTACACCCTTCTTTTATATTTCTACCTAATTTTTAAAAGGAAGTGGCAAAACTCGCTTTTTCTTAAAAAATGTTGCTTTTGTTTACTGCAGCGAACATGTGTTTGGTTTTCCAATTATGCCGTCGAAATTCATTGGAACGTGATAAAAGGAGTTCCATGTTCAATATTTAATAATTTCGTAACCAAATGGAAATTTCAAGCGTTCAACAGCTCATTTAAATATATTTTAAGAATTACATATTACGCAAATTAATTTATTAGAAATAAATATTTTATCAAATCCAGGAGAAAGAGAGAAGATTAAATCAGTAATCAATATCGTTTCCCAAGCTTAGTTTGTGATTTAACCGATTAAAAAATTACTCACGCTTTTTCCAAAATAAAAATGTTTAAAATATTGAGTTTGTCTTATAAAACCTGCTTATTTCCTTTGTGTTGTGGAACATTCCACATACAACAATTATCATTTTCCAATACTCAATTGATTTTACCTTAATTCTTACATCAATTTATAAAAATATGAAATGAGTAATGAAACTTAAAGTGCTTATTATCTGAGGAAAGTTTGATATCTTCCTTAATATAAAAGATTTTTCAAGCATATTACAAAATGTAAGACCATTTTTTCAGCTTTAAACTCCGAGATTAATAGTCAATACAGAGAAAAATATTTTTCAATGTGGTGTGGTGTGACATGGAAAGAAAAGTGCGTTTTCAGTCAACACCGATGTCACTTGACTATGGTTCAAAATTTATCTGTAATTAAAGCAAAAATAAAGGCTTCTGCAAAAATAGACAGCCAAAAACATTTAACCTCTTTTTCATTTCCCGCTTAACAACACTTATTTGATTAGCTTCGATTCCTTAACGTAGTAAAATGTCATACAGTAAACACTTTGATAAATTCTATGCTTTAATTGTTTTGTAACTCGAATTATTAAAACTAAATTGGAGTAGTGATTACGTAATAAAATGCTAGAAACTGCTAGAAAATTGATATTAGAATCATTTTTCTTTCAATACAAATAAATAAATTCCAATCCACTGGAAACTTGTTTTCTATGGAAATAAGAATTCGCAATATATATATATATATATATATATATATATATATATATATTAGCAAAACTAATTATTAATAGTAAATAAGCAAACACAAAAAATAAATAATCTATTTTCACAAAATCATTTATAATCATTTAATCATTTCCGATTTAATTATATCTTTAATGTAAAACAAATTATATCTTTTGTAAATAAATTTTGATCTACCTCTTTCTTAGAAAGAAGTAAAAGTCTAACATATTTACAACTTCCTATCATTAAACCACTTTCGAAATAATCATTAGAACTCATGCTTTTGCATTTTAATGAGAATTTTAAAATTTAGTATGTTTTACATTGAAAAGGAAAAGTAAATTTATCCAATTCTGTATTATAGCTGGAGTGTATTTTCTACTCAATATGCACACACATATTTTTTATTGAATATCGTATTTTTGTCACTAAGAAATTTAAATCACTATGTATATATAATATATGATATGAAAAATATTTTTGTTTGAGTTATACTTAATTATTATAATAGCTGTGAGCTTTATACCGGCTGAGCCCAAAGTTTATTAAAACTTTAAAAACATTTTAAAAAAGGAAAACATAATGATGAAGATATGTAATTTATGAACACAGTATATTGTTATAGTAAGTGTCACAAGCAAGTGGTATTTTTTTTTATTTACAAGTATAACACAAGGTTGGTTTTAAAAAAGTCAAGGGAGGGGACGCTAACAATCTGAAACACTATGAATCGGATAACAATACGTTCTATTCTTTTCCTCATGCAATAACAAATGATTAACATGACCACCAGCGCATTTTAAGGCATTAATAAACGCTATCCTGCATAAAGTTAATTACATATAAAAAGCATCTTTGATTTAATGCAAGAGTGACTATCAAGGAAAAGTGTAAGGTAATGATCACTTGTTACTGTGCACATTTCTCAAATTGATTTTGGACCCAATTTTTCTAAGAAAAATGGTCTAACAATGAAAATAAAAATAAAAAAATTGGGATTTTGTTAAATGATTCTCAAAGAAATTAAATTTCTTTAGGATCTCTTTCTTGCAAACCGAACATCTTTATCACAGCAGAATTTATTTGGATGATAATACGTTATAGGAAGATCAAATGATAGTGGATGATGACAAAATGAGTAATTAGTGTAGCTGCCATTGTTGTTTGCCCCATACCGTGGCATAGAGTCGAAAAACCTTTGAACGTATCCTTAGGAAATAGCATTCCATGCGGCTTCCGTATATTATTAAAGTTTATCTGTTGTTGAAGCGGATGGTGCATTGTGGGACACTTCAGCAAGCATGAAATACTCGTTTTTTATTGACAGTAGATCAAGGAGAACATATAGGCCAAGAAAGCAATTCAGTATGATGAGTAAAGAATACTTGAGCACTGATAGAGCCAGTGTAATCACGCATCACTGGCAATCCATGTTAATTGAATATGATTGATGACAAGCTCTGAATGTATGAAAGGACCGCTGACTTAATACCTCGGAGATATAGCGTTAACTGTTCAGTGCACCAATAATGCGTACTAAATGGATGCAAAAGTGAAACCCAATACTACCCCAAGACTTAATATCGGATGCAAACTCAGTGTGGAGATGCATAACTCGACAACAGTTCAACAGATTACGCAGATGTAAAGACTCGAATCTGACCATTGTTGTGTTGCAGGCAAAAACAGGATTCTTCAATAAAGACTGTGTCATTCCATTCCATTGTCCATGTCCATCGTTCATTGCAGCATTGGCTCAAACACCTGTGGTTTTGAGTCGAGCGTTAATGAAACAATGGACTCTTTGTGGACATTCTTCTCAACTGCAAAACACCATCGAATGGTAGTACCGGAGAGAGCTTGATGTGACCTAGGAGCAGGAAAGCACTCTTCGGAACAGAAAATCCTGCGCTGTTGAACAACAAGAAATAAATGGTGGTCAACTGCCTTCATCATGCACGTTTGTCGAAGCTGAAGCTTGGAAATTTTCTGGGATTTCTGCTTCACATTCCCAGCACGTGAATACGGACTAAAATTCTTTGCAAAATCTTCGGTCAATAGGTTATTTACTTTCTCCGCATAATCCCCTAATGTATAAAAGTTCTTGGGGAATGTTGAGTCAAAAAATCATTTTTTTATAAGTATGAATTAAAACTTTTCAATATGAATTCCTAAGTTGGATTTCTTGACACTTTTTTTAAGAATTTTAATATTAATTAACAAAACTTTTAGAAAATTTCTTGTAAGTAAACTATAATTATCATCATAATGCCAAACATGTTTGAGAAAGGAGACAACCACACCATATCTTCAAATGTTGCTCTGAACGAAATCCTAACATATACTTTGATGACTCAAATTTATCTTTAAGAGTAGTTTCCTTTCATCTAAAAATCATTCAGTGGTAGTCTTAATTTAAATTCGTCGTGAATAATTATAAATTACTTTTAGATATAATTGATATTATTTTTATTTTGTATGTTTCAGAATAACCAGATCTTTATAGCTAATATAGTTAATGTTTACTTTAGATTAACATATTATGTATGATATATTCCGCACCTATTCCTAATAATTTTAAATCAAATGATTAATGGGACATTTAATCTTCTAAAATACATCAACAAACAGGTTTTAACTTAAACAAAGTAAACATGAACAGAAAAAATCCCGGGGACTGTATTTCACTATGTCAGAATCAAATCAACTACACTGTGTGCTCAAGACAATTAAAGGATATTGTAAGTTTTATATAAAATAAAGATATAAGCGAAATTCTTTATGCCGAAAATGGGAGTATAGAATCATAAACGCAAATATTTTCTCATTTTCAAACTGTGGAGTTGGCTAATTTTGAGTTCGACGTCAAAAACGTCGCTTCAGCGGCAGTGAATGAAATTTGACTTTCAACTGAATGAAAGACAATGAAGACAAGGATGATCAAAAATCAGTGACTGTGTTTTGTTTCGATGAGTACGATGTCATTTGACTGATTCAGAAGTTTGGAAAGTTGTTGGAAGGTTAAAAGGGGGCCAAACTCAACCCGAAGTAGCGCAAGCCATTGGAGTGTCACAAAGTGTGATTTCCAGGATCTGGAACCGTTTTTTAGAGACTGGAAGTGCAGGCTGAAGATCAGGGCACGGTCGTAGACGGACTACAACTCCCAAGGAAGATCGTTATTTAGACTTGGAGATACCAAAATATGAACTCTACTCTTTTCCAACAACATCTTTACTCGGCTACTGACACCACGGTTTCAACTCAGACTGTTCAAAACCGGCTCCATGGTGTAGGTCTGTATACTCGCCGACCGATGGTATGTGTTAAACTAACATCAAGGCATAGTCGCGACCGCAGGGAGTGGGCAACAGAGCATGTGAACTGGAGGAGAAATGAATGGAGCAATGTTCTTTTTCTGACGGGTCTCGTTTTTCTGTTCATCCTGATAATAGACGTGGTGGGACCTGGAGTCAGATGGTAATAGATCTGGAGGGACCGTGGCAGGAGGAATAATCCTGCGTTCGTGCACGAAAGTGTCAGATTTGGTGGTGAGGGAGTGTTAGTGCATGGTGGCATCTCCATTGACTGACGCACAGACCTCTATATCATTCGATATGGACCTCTGACTGGTCACCGATATAAAGATGAGATCTTCAGACCTATTGTAGTCCCTTACGCTGCAGCAATCAGAGATGACTTCATTTTAATGGACGATAACTGCAGGCCACATCGTGAAAAGCTGGTGGAGGATTTTCTTTTCGATAAAGGAATCGTACGAATGGAATGGCCAGCATGTTCTCCAGACATGAATCCAATAGAGCACGTTTGAGACGCTCTGGGAAAACGAGTTGCTGACCACCAACCACCACCACAAACTCTCCAAGAACTGGAAAGAGCTCTTCTGGAAGAGTGGGACAGAATACCCCAACTCGGGATTCATAGCCTGATTGACTCCATGCTTCAAAAGTGTTCATCGTTGCTGAACGTCCGTGGAAACCATACCCCCTACTGAAAATGATTTCCTTTGAAGAAAACACCTTTTCTTATTCCTTTTCTCTCATATGCACACATTGTGTTTTTTTTCCTTTTGTACACAAATGCGCAATAAAATGCATTTTTTCTGCCAAACATGTTTAATTTATTCTCATATAACCTACTACGTCTGACGACCATGTATCGATCAGCTAAAAAGTTACCCAGCATCATAATCCACCTAATACCACAATATCCTTTAATTGTTTTGAGCAGTGTACTTTTCGAACATAAAAAGGACGCCTTTATTGAGCTACCACTGCTTTATACCAAGTCTATACACTTTAGCCTGGATATCTTTTTCACAACAACCTTTCATATACATTAAAAATTCCCATTATATAGAAAAAATTCGCTATCCACTTTTTTGTGTCAATAATTATGAGCATGGGAAATTTCTGACATCTGTTCTTCAAGATAATTTGCTATGTTACAAAATTTTATTTCACATGAAGAATTTTATTTCACATGACTGGTTGTTTTAGTTTACTAGATAGATTATAAAAAACGAATTTTTCCATTCGTTATAATCTTTCTTGTAAACGAGAATAATTATTTTAACCTTTTCCTGCCATTTCTGCCGTGTGAGAGGTAATAGAGACCAAGCAGAGATAATGTAACAGGATGAGGATGTTTTGAAAAAGTGTACTTTAGTAACAATAGAAATTAAGACCGATTTGTTGAACTATGTTATCTTAATTATGTGGATATTTATTCTTTTAAATTATTTTCCCAAGATCCGGACTTATCGTTAAGTTATTTATGTAAACAAATATAATCTTGTGCTTACCGTTTTTGTGAGATAAATAGACGTAAAATAAAATTCTTGTATTTTATAAATAATTCTTCATATACTTTAAGTCATCTGTCATGTGTCATTATATGTTACCTGGTGATATAATTCGGCTTAATGTTGGTGGTACTAGGTAATTTATTTATTCATGTTACTGTGAAAGATTAAAAATTATATATTTATTTTTCTATCATTCTTTTTTAAATGATTTACAACATAAAATATTTTGTAAGATTCTTAAAATATGTTATTTCACGGAACAGATTTTCTTTAATGTTCATATTAAATCTCACTTGAATATATATATATATATATATATATATATATATATATATATATATATA
>JAPDSC010138310.1:2218018-2237516 GCA_026290005.1 Latrodectus geometricus
CATTACAGCTCATGTCACACACACACAACCAACTTGTATCTATTGATATTCACCCAAGAAAAATTTTGCTCTCACATATATTTTGATGCAAATCTAGAGACCATTTTTCCAGAAAATTTCTTACATAGAAATTTTTCAGCAGTTTAATTTTTTCAATTTTAATTTTACTTATTTTAAGAAGTATAACTAATGTATAGCTTATTTTCATGTATATAAAAATATGCATTCACATGTATGCATACTACTGCATGTGATTGATTGTTTATTGAGCTATCTGATTATTTTTTATATCATAGAAAAGAATGAATTAGGCAAAATATATTGTTGTGCAAACTCATTTTTTTTAAATCTATAAAACCAGCTTAAACCTTTAATATTAAATAAACAAGCTTTAATTATTTTAATTTTTCTAGACTATAAGTTATGATACTGATGATAATTTTATTTGAATAGTTCAGTTATGTGAACAGTACTATGGAACACTAGTTGTTAAACAAAAAATATCAACTAAATATTTTGTCAACTTTACGTATGCTTTTTTAACTTAGAATTTGCAAAAAACACGATTGTTTTGACTTTTGTGTGAAACATAATATTTAGAATTCTTCCATTTTTTTTATATTATCCAGAATGACAATTATACATTGGACAAACTTCAAATTGAAAAACATATCATGTTAAACTTACAATTTTTTTCTTAATTTTTATGTTGTAATAATTTTTTTATTATGAAATTTATGTTCACTATACACTTAACAGAAACTTGAGTACTTTGATACATTTTCTTAAGAATTCTTCTGTTTCTATGTTGTTGAAACTCTCTTCTTAATATTGAGAAAAAGGTTTTATATATACATATATAATAAATTTTTTTATCGTTAATAAATATATTTAATTCATTAATTGATGAGAATTTAATTGCTATGCAATCTTTATAAATTAAAGTTTACATTTTGCTTCAATTGATGTTTCTTCAAACTTTAAAGCTATTGATACTAACATTAAAGAAGTTAAATATTATGCATAATTATATATTTTTGTTTAAAAAAAGATTTTTTTAAATAATTATTTGTCTCATCTTCAATTTATTCTAGGATTTCGTTCAATTTTATTATGAACATGGTTTATAAATTTCTGTTTTTATATAATTTTTTGTAAAAGTTTTACAGATAAATGTGTAATACTTTTTCCTGAAAATTGTGAGATGAAAAATTTTAATTAAATGTTGCAATTTTTTATAATCTTTCTTGAACCATCTCATTGAATAGTTTCTAATTATATTTTGGACACAGTAAAATTAAATTTTTAAATTTTTTTGTATTTTTTACATTTACTATAATTTATTTCTTAAGCATTTAATAAAAAAAATAGATTACTTGTATCAATAAAATGTTTTCTTCTTGAATAAAACTATATTTATCAAATATTTTTCCTAATTTTGAATAATACTAACATGCTGAAAGTAATCTTTCTTATATTTATGCACATTTTTTTAATAAAAGTCTTTGTTTTTAGATTTTTATTGATCGTGATCCTAAGCTATTCAATATAATTCTTAACTTCATGCGGACTAAAGATATTGATCTGAGGTAATCTTTTTTAACATTGCATCCAATTACTTAACCTTTTTGTTCTAATGTCTGTATGCATATTTATATTGCTGCTTAAATTTTCATGTTGAATTGTATTACATTTACTCATTTGTTGCTTTTTAAAGCTTTTATGCAATATAGAAATAAATTAAGCATGTGAAAGTGAATCAGTGGTTTCACCAGATTTTATTTATTCTGTTGCTCATTCACCAATGAACGTAAATTAGTTAATTCTGCCTATATTTTTAACTTTTATAATGTTATTAATTTGATAAAAAAAAATTTATTATAATATTTTGATGATTTATTTTAAAAATAGGCTCCTTATTTTTACTGTCATATTGTTTTACATTTTTTTATTGTAATTTACTTTTATAATATTTTCCTTTTTCATATTTAGTAATTTAAAAAAATTGTAAAAAAATTTCTTCAAAATAAATATTATAGTAATTTTATTAGCAATCAGTGAGAATACTGTAGTTATGAATATAAAGTTTATTTTTATAATAGCTGGAAGTCACTATTTTAATAACTGTCTTTTACCAAAGAATTTCTGTGTAAGTTCTTAATATTTGTTTTAACTGTTGCTGACGTATTTTCCTGCCTAGATTTAGCAGTTTTGGAACTTAACTTTCACTTACTGGAAATTCGTCAGAAAAATACTTTTGTGACTGATTTTTGTTATCTTCTTTTCAAACTTCCAAGAAAAAAAGAGATCAGTGTATTTATTTTAAAAGCTTTATATTTTATAAAGGCTTTGAAACTTAGCTTAATAGCCTTTTACATTACATATAACTATTATTATTTTTATTTTACTATCAAATAAAATTTCTTAACAGCAATCTAATTACACATTAATGTTTGATTTATTTATGTGTATGAAAAATTTCCATTTTTTATAACAAGAGTATGAATATAAAATTCCGAAATGAAATTATCAATCATTCCTCTTTTTTAAAAAGTTATAATGGAATTTTTTGGAACTTCTGACAGTAATTTAAAATTTCAAAAATGAGTTAAATTTTTAATTTATGAAATTGATCTGAAAATGAGCTATTTTCAATATTTTTCTATTTTAAATGTTAAGCAATTTTTTTTCTAAAAATATTAATTAATATTGAATTTTTTGTACAATATTAATGATTTTATGTTTTGTTTTTTATGGTATATTACATTATTTTTGGAAACTATTTTGTGTTTTTTTGTTAATAATTTTCCTTTTTTCAGTAGGTATTACTTCTTTATAATGTTTAACTAATACTTTTGAATTTTGTTGGTACAGGATTATATATATTTATATTTCTTCACATTTTTTTATTTATTAAATTATAATTCTTCAATTTTGAACACTTGAATTTATTTTATTTTTAAAAACAGTATTTAGTCTTTTTTAGTTAATTAAATAGTCTTTTTTAGTTAATTAAATAGTCTTTTTTTATTTTAATAACTATAAATTGATGTCCAGAATGAGAATCATAAAGCTGAGAATTATTAATTGCAATATAGTATAAGTATTATGTAAAGCTCTCTAAATGACAGAAGTCATTTCATTGTAACCATGATAAGTTACTTTAGTATATGTTTAAGGTGTGGAAAATGTTACTCAGTATAATGATTGTGGTATTAATTATTAACAGTAAAATGTTTTCAATTAAAATTTTTATGAAAATCTATTCTTTTTATGTCATCCTTATTTTCTCATACTTATTGTCAGAAAAACATTTTTTCTCTTCAAAAGACTATAGAAGCCAATTGATTAGTGCAAAGTCAGAAATCCAAATGTCTTTAATTATTATGCTTCTAACCCCTTCGCGACGGCAAGCGCAAACGCGCGCTCATCGCGGAGGGGGGCAGTGTCTTACACAAGCGTCTATCCAGGGCGGGGAGATTTTTGCTATTAAGCCTAAATCCATAAAATTTCCGAAATATCAACGCAACATTCTTTATGATCAGAATATATCATAGTATCACTATCAGAATCTGTTTAAGAATCAATATTTGAAATATTTTGCATCATTTCTGCTATTTCATGCACTGTTAAATATTTTCGATGCTTCAACATTGCAACGATAAAAACAGAAAGAATTCACGTCTAACAAGATTTAATAATTTTCTAAATGATGCAAATTGAAATAACCAACGCTTTAGCGAAAATAAAACTACTCTACTTACAATAAACTACTACCACGTACGAATTTAAAGAGACGTCATAAAGCACACCATTAGGAAACACTTATTTCCCCTTTTGTTTATATAATCAAAAACAGGTGAATGTGAGTCATGCTTCTCTCATTTCGAGTAGAAGGTCTAATCTACACTACTGGCCATTAAAATTGCTACACCAAGAAGGCGACATGCTACAGATGTGAAATTTATACAAAAGGAAGAAGGTGCTGTGATATTCAAATGATTAGCAGCTGAGAAGACAGTTATATTATCCGTATGGCCGTAATGGATCGTGCAACCACATCACGAGCCGTGAGTCAAGAAACAGGATCGTTTGGAACACAACAAGTGCCTGCACGAACAGTTCGACGACGTTTGCAGCAGCATGGACTCTCAGCTCGGAGACCAAGGCTGCGTCTTCCCTCAACGCTGCGTCATAGACAAGAGCGCCTTCAGTGGTGTGATCAACGACGAACCTGTGCGCACGAATGGCGAGACGTCATCTTTTCAGATGAATCCAGGTTCTGTGTACAACATCATGATGGTCGCATCCTTGTTTGGCGGCATCGTGGTGAACACACACTGGCAGCGTGCATTCGTCATCGTCATACTGGCCCATCACCTGGCGTGATGGTATGGGGTGCCATTGGATACACATCTCGGTCACCTCTTGTTCGCATTGATGGTACTTTGAACAGTGCTTGTTACATTTCTGGTGTGTTACGACCCGTGGCTCTACCCTTTATTCGAGCCCTGCGAAACCCTACGTTTCAGCAGGATAATGCCCAACCGCATGTTGCCGGTATTGTACGGACCTTCCTTGATACGCAACATGTTCGGCTGTTACCCTGGTCAGCACGTTCTCCTGATCTTTCACCAATAGAAAACGTCTGGTCTAAGGTTGCCGAGCGACTGGCTAGTCACCAAACGCCAGTCTCTACGGTTGATGAACTGTGGCATCGTGTTGAAGCTGCATGGGCATATGTACAGGTACATGCAATCCAATCTCTGTTTGACTCAATGCCCAGGCGTATAACTGCTGTTATTACTGCCAGAGGTTGTTGTTCTGGGTACTGATTTCTCAGGATCTATCCAGCTAAATTTTTTGAAAATTTAATCACTTGTTATTTCTAGTATAATATATTTGTCCAATAAATATCATTTTGTTATCTGCTTTTCTTCCTGGGTAAGCAATTTTAATGGCCAGTAGTGTACATGTATCTGAAACCATATGGACATACAGTGCCATCTTATGTCAGAAATTATAGTTTTTGAAACGTTCCAGGACACTGGCAGAAATACATGACAGTCGGCGCTGAACGGGAAAACGCTCTGCCACGCCTGCGTGTCGGCCGGGAAGTGAGTGAGTTCGTTGCTGGCACGTAGACGTGACAGTCGGCGCGAAGGGGTTAAAAAATGCTTTCAAATAATTTAATTTATGAAACTTATTTTTTTATTGCCTTAATGAGAGCATGTTTTTCTACTTTACTGTTCATAAATTTCTTGAATATATTTATATAACTTGATATTTCATTTAATAGCAATGTTGATATTAGCACTTTAAGGCATGAAGCTGAATTTTATGGCATTTCTCCGTTAGGTAAGGATTTAAGCTATATTTTTCTTCCTTGTATAGTTTTTAAAATATTAAAAAATATTTTGCTATCTCAAATATATACAATATTAAATAGATTATTTAATATAGGATTACTTCACAAAATTGAAAATTGCTCTGCAGCTGCTGCTTTGATAAAAAAAAATTTTTTTTTTGTACACATAAATATATAATCTAAGCTGATCTATATGATTTAGGCTAGTTTAACTGATTTGTATCCCAGAGTTTAATTAAATTAATAGTTCATATAACTTAATTTTATTATAAATATTTTTTTTAAATTTAAGAAGTATATTCTAGTTATAAAATTCAGTAATTAATTTTATCCAATAAAACTTTGCTTTGTGATCAAGCTTGTGCATGTGTCATTTCTTTTTACTGGTTCATTTCTTTTCACTGGTTGCTGTTTTATAAGGTATATATTAAAAATTTTTTTCTTGCTTAAAATTTTAACAGGAGTTTTAATGTTTTTGCTATAAATTTGGCAATGCTTGAATCAAAGAAGTATTCATTTTATAAATTTTATCTGAATTATTTTTTTAAATTAAAAAACTCACTATATAAAAAGTATTGTATTTCATTGCATGAACATTGCCAGAATTGTTCTTAAATTAGGTTAAGATATACAGTATTAGAAATAGTTTGTGGTATGTTAAAATAATAAAATTGTTAAAAACAAAAGTCTTTTTTCATAGAGGGATTTAGGCAACTTATTTATCCCTTCTGTCAACATCTGTGTTTCTTAATATTTATAAAATTGTTTAGTCATTAGTAATTTCCCCATAACAATAAAAAAAAAAGTGAAAATTATGCATTCAATAGATTTCACTGACTAAACTATGTAATGAGATTGTTGAACTTGTGCAGTATCACCAAATGTGTAAAAAGAAGCACCTAGAGAAAGACTGCTGAAGTATCTATTCACTGACTCTAATTCCTTATTATAAATAGCTCTCACTTACACTTCTAGATGAGTCAGTAATACTGCATTCTTTGGCCTAAAGCTTTGTATGAAAAATGTGACCAATGAATAACTAATGACTAATCCAATCCTCCCTTTTTTAAAGAGGATTTTGTTTAACTTATGATTTCTCTACGTAAATTCACAAATTACTCAGTATTTTGTGGAATATTATACCTAGTTTTACTTATAAATCATGTGCATTTTTATATAACTTTTCACTCTTGTAGAAAATACAAATTTATTTCTAAGAATGTCTATTGCAAATTATATTATTGTCTGTATTTGAGTCAATGAAGAAAAATATCACTTTTGTTTGATCTGCAGCTGCAAATTTCTTCAATACCAGTAAAAATTAATGAACCAAATTGAATTTTGTTTAGGAAAAAGTCTTTGTCAGATGCTATCCTTGTTACATGTTTACATATCTCAATTATGATCAAACATATTGTTTCATTGTTGTATGGGCCATGCTAATTTACTCATCAAGAAAATGTTTGTGCACACAAATGCATTGATATTCCCGCTGAGAAGTTTGTGTATAAGAATAAAAACTGTACACTTATTGAAATTAGAAAATTAACAAAATAGATTATTTAGTCCCAAACAGTAATTTTTTCTTTGCAATAGTTACTCCAAAAAAAGGTATAAAAATATATTCTACCTTATATGTAACTATATTATAACTAAATCAGTTGAATTGTTTTTTTTTTATTATTATTATTTATTTATTTAATATGTTTAATTGATAATAGTACTAAAATATTGCCAATTTGATAATTATTTGGAAGATATTTCAGTATGAAATATTTAAATTGTGGACAATGTATCAATTAAACTGGATTCATATTATGATATAGCATCCTATTTTAAAAAAGAATATTGCATTTTGTCATTGTTTTCAGTGAAGTTAGAACATCAAAAAGTTTAAGCATATGTTGGATGGGTAATGCATAAAAATGAAATCAGTCATCTTAAAGTAGATATTTAAGCTGTTAAAGCAGTGAAAATCATTCTATACTTATGTGAATCCAGAAACAAAACAAAATAAACTTACTTATTTTTACTATTTTTATTTTAACTGAAAGTGTTATAGATTTTTGGAGAAATAGAGAAAGTAAGGAATTTTTTATTAATTTTTAGCTTTTAAAAGATTATCTAAGAATTTAATGTTAGATCTAAAATAAAAGCAATTCCTCTAAAACATTATCAAGCAAAAATTTCCCTTTGAACATATGCAAAAAGGTTTTACACATTTTAATTTGATGAATTATACAAAGATATATTTTTTCTTGTACTTGTTTTGTTGGTATTAACCATAACATATAATTTTGGCAAGGATAAATTTAATCAAGTTAATTCTATTCAATATTCTAATTTTTTTTTTTTTTTCAAAATTAGTTTATTATCTGTTATAAAAACTTTTGGTAGTTACTATTCTTCTAAAATAAAAGAATTCCTGCAAATAATTCAAGAATGTATTAAAAAATTTTTCATGTTTTAAAGAGGCAATTTTTATTTAAGTGGCAGATTTTGTTTCTGGTTGTGATTATATGATCCATAATTTTTTTTATTGGTGATGAGCTATTCTTAAAATAGTAGTTAGTAGCTCTCTTTTGTGTTCAAATTACTGTTTTCCATTACTTTGATAGAAAATTTTAATGAGTTTGAAATATTAGAAATCAATCTAAATTTACCTTTATCTAGATAGTGAAATTTTTAATAATGAAATTTTTAAGGAACAAATTGATAATTAGTAACTTTGCAACTAAAAATTATCAATGGCAGATTCAGATTTTTTATGCAGTTTCATTTTATGCTTTTGATAACTGTTCACACACAGTTCTGTTTTAGGATTTTCAGTTTTATCGCAAAAAGAAAGCTATATCCAGATAAATTATGTCAAAAGAAATACTGAAAAATTTTTGTATTAGGAAAACCAACTAGCTGGATAATAGTTCTAACAAAATTTGATTTATTTTTCTTTAAAATTGGTAATATCTATACAGGAAATGTGCTCTGTAAATTGGTGCTCTACTTAAAAGTTAGATATGCAAATAAAACTTTTTTTATATAATATTATTTTCAATATCTAGTTTTATATTTATAAAATGAAAAGAAATAGAAGACTAATATTATATATAGCATTGTATTTAATATACATATGTATTGCATAAAATTTATTTGATTATTTGTTTAAATGTTGGTTAATCATTTGCTGACAATGTTTATTAATGGAAATGCACAATAAAATTTCTAAGTGGAACATTTTAATAAATATTTGCATTATAAGTGTTTATTGTTAGCTGAATTTGTTTACATTTTTACCTTGTGATTTAAATCTTTATCCCCATCTCACAGATATTCTAGTAATGTTTGCCAGATTTTTGGTTTCTCACAGGTCTGAAATTTATGAGTTTTTAACATATATAAAATTTAAAATTTGGTGAAAACTCCTAAATTACCTTTTACAAATTAATTATATTTTTAAAATTAAAAAAATAATATATGTTTTAATAAAACATTTAAAAGATATTTAATAAAGAAAAACTTGTTCCTAATGTCCATGATTAATTTTCTTATTTGATTTTTATTCTCATGAAGTATTTTCAAACGCCAAAATTTTCATTAATTCACTAGAAATTTTTTTTATTTAATGTATATATAACCATAATTTATAGTTAAGATGTTATTACTATTTACATAATGTGTTAAAATATTTTTGTAGTGAAAAGGTTAATACTTTGTGAAGATCTGAACCACTCCTCCTGTGGTGATGTATTATTTCATGGTTATTTGCCACCAGCAGGTCAGTAATTTTATAAAATATCAAAAATTCTATTTTGTTCAACATGTCTTTGCTAGGTTCTATGATTCAGTTTTTCTTTGAGGTGTGTTTATGTTTCATTGCCTGTATTGTCTGCCAGATTTAAAAGTGAGCCAGATGAGATGTCGGCAGATTATTGTTAAAACATACATTGCCTTGAGAAATTTCAACAAGAGATTTTAGCCCTTCCCTGGTCTGAGATTCCAAATATAATGATGTTGATATTGTCTTTGAAAATATATTTCATGAATTTTGAAAAGTCTTTTTGGTATTAGTAACAACAAATGCTAATTTTATTTTCTTCATCTTATGCATTTGTAATACTAAAGTAAAGATAGAAAAATTATTTATATAGCTTACATAAAAACATTAAATAATGTATATAATTTTTTACTCAAATGTGAAATTGTAAAACAAAGAGAAATGCAGTAAGAGGTACTTAAAATCTATATATCTTTTCTCTCTTAACTATGAAATTGTTATGTTTTTGTTACTTTTTATATGTTTTGGCTTATGTATAAGTCGAGATTTGGTTGGATTTTCTTTCTACAAAGTTACACCAAATTAATATAAATAAATTTATATTTAGAAATGTGTGTGCCTGTATTTTTAATGCACTATACTGTTTTTCAAATGTTAAAAGAACAAATCTAAATAGTATATGAATGATTATGCCTTCATTTTAACAGTTTATAGGTTGGATTGTACCTCAGGTTTGGATGCTTGTAGTCACTCAGAATCAACTTTAAACTGTAGCTCTTAATAAAATTAGCCCTTGCGGGGAAAAAAGAATTTTAGTTCTTTCTTTTAGCTAAAGCTCTGGTTTCTAAGAGTAAATTCACAATTGATATTTTTTAATTTTTATAATTAAGTTTCATTGCTTTTGTAATTTAAAAATACTCAAGTGAAATAAATATTCAGTGTTAAAAAATAAGTTTTACTTTCTTCACATAAATCTTTATGCTTATTTAAGTTTTGTTATACACATTTTCAAAAGACAAACTTTTTTTTTAATTGTATGAAATTTGTTAGATTATCATTTTTGTATGTGTAATTCATTGCATTCAGTATCTGTCAGCTCATTATATTTTTTAAGAGTATGAATTTTGGTAAATTTGATATAGGTTTTTATTTTTTTGAGTTATTGATATATTAAATCATTAATCTCAGATTTGATTGTATTTATTTTAAAACCAATGTTTTTGTACATTTATAAGAATTATATTCTATGAACTATGTGCATGTTTTTAACATTATTTATTGAACAGATAATGTTTATTTAAGGACATACTATTATTAGCAATTAAACAGTGAATTAAAAGAACATTAATAACAAATTTTAATTAAAAGAACATTTTTAATTCCATTAAACAAGTATTTCTTGTTTAATGGAATTAAAAATGTTCCCAATATTATTAAAGATAATATGAAAATGTTGCTGTCATGAAAGTTTTAAATAATTTAATTACTATTTTATAATTAGAAAGTTTATACATATCAATCAGCTAATATATTTGATGTTTTCTGTTTGTATATTTCAATTGCATTATTTACATACATGAAGTTAAGAAATGAGTTAAAAATAAATGCAGAAATATTTGTACGAAAATATTATTCAACATATGGTTGCACTTAAACACACCATTTGATTGTTAAATTCAATTATTCTTCCATTTAGTTTAGACTATGGGTATCAAATTCATTGACTGTTACATTATAAGATTTATCTGTATGAATTTTTTTTTACCTTAGAATTCATGAAAGATTAAAAAAAAAAATTATTTGAAGTGCTTAAAATAATGATTACTTGTAAGATAACCAACTGTACATGTACAATTATTGCCCATTACTAAAAGATTTTATCTCATTGTTATGATGAATTAATTGTTGATAAATGTTACCATCAGATAAAACTGCAACCTTAATTTGTACTGCATTGCCTGATATTTTACAGGAATAATTGCTATCGTTTTTTATGTTCATTTTCTTTTATGGAAATAAACTATGGGGTATTGTTAATTAGTTATCTTGTTGCATTATGTTTTAGTAATCAAGTAGTGGGTGTTATTGAGATTAAAAGTTTGTTTAAATCATGATCTAAGAGAGTTTTAAACTTCTTTACTGTACTAGTAATTATTTTTTTAATTTGACATAGTGATAGTGTTGATAGATGTTTGTTTTAGTGATTTTATATTTTAGGGTACACTTTTGTTAAGGTCTAGATAATATTGGAAGGAAATTTCAAACTTAAATGTTAAACTTCTAAAAAAAATTGAATAAAATAACTGTTATAATTTCAATAATAATTAAAATTATATATTCATTATTTACGTATGTATTATACATTATTAATGAAAAATTAAATAGTTTGAAACTAATTGTTAAGTAATCCTTAATAAATTGCTCTGCAGTTCTATATCAGCACATTATGTTTAGTGAGAATTTGTATAAAGTTTAATAATATTGCTTCTTTAAGTTTACCCATATTGATGTCATGGGCACTTTTTCTAATACTTTTGTAAAAAAGGAAACTTGTAGAAACCTAAAATTAATTACATTTTTTTTAACTGTAGGATCAAGCATATATAAAAATAGTTTGATTTAAATATAAAGTAATTTTTCAAGTTCAAATTGTGTTTTAACATACAAAAATATGCTTATTTTGTATTTTAACTTATCAACAAAACCACAAGGTAATTTGATAAATTGTAATTCATAGATGTGTATGATTTTGTATTTATTGAAATGGATTTAGTACCTTTAAAATTATAAATAAATACTATTAGATATCTAGAAAGAGTATATTATATATTGCTTTCAGATGTTTTGTTACAGAATATTTTATATTATAGAATTAAAATATTATGTCTTTACCATTTTGAAAGAAAATTTTGTAAACTTATATGTTTAATTCTATTATTTTATCATTTTAGAAGAACTTTTTCTATGAAAAAATAGTTGATATTTTTTACTAGTGTATCTCCTAATTTTAATTTTTGTCAAAATGACATTGCTAGTATAGAAAGTTGTTCAGCATTATTCAATGCGGGTGAAACTGTTTTTTTGTATCTTACACAATCTTGCTCATTGCAATTAATGTTTTAGATTGAAAGAGATTTTATCACATAATAAATGGTAAACGTATTCTTTAAATATATTTGTATTGTTTACTTGATTTAAAATATTTCATTATATTTTATTTTTGATCCTTTATTTTAGCTGTTCCGCCAAATGAACACATGTCAAAAAGTAATGAAAAAAGTGAATCCACTAACTTAAGATTAGAAAATAATTGCTCAGGTTCTGCTTCCTCTGCTTGTGCTAATATGTCAACATCTACTGCTGATTCAAGACCAGGCATAGTTTTTCGAATCATGCCTGACCATGTACACCAAAGAACTGCCTCTGTATCTGCAACTAGGACATCTGATATATGGCCCCAGTCTTCAGCATTATCACGTAGCTCATCAGATATTCGAAGTGTTGGACGAGGCCATTCTAGAACTTCTTCCTTAGATATGCATCATTCCAGAAATTCTTCTGCTGATTTGAGCAAAACTTTTAAAATTGACTTTAGTTCCTTATTTAATAATCATGGTAAATATCTTTGGATACTGAATAATTTTAATTTAGGAAATGGTGAAATTCTTGTATATTTACATTTGTACTTAATACAAATTATCTAAAACATGTTCTTTTATCTGGATTTTTGTAAATTTTGTATAAAGTGTTTTTCTCTGTAGTTCAATGAAACATTAGAAGAAAGCTCCATTAATAGTTGAGCACAGTTTCTATAGATAGTTTTTTTCCTCTTTAAAAATAAATAAAAACGTTAGTTTTTTTATATTACCAACTATAAAGTATTGAATCTGGTTGTGAATATATTTCTCTTATTCATTGTGTCCCACTTTATAATATTGATCCTTAATTTGCTTATTCATTTAAAAAATTAATTTTTCAATGTGTCCAATCTAAGGATCCTATATTTTGTGTTTCTTCAAGATTATTATAAAATAGGAAGAGATTGGCTTATAAAGTTTCAATATGCAATTTAAATCAATGAAATGAAGAATGTAATTTATCTCTGTGTGCTACTATTATAGACTTTTAACCATGTAATGTATGTTCAATCTTGATAATGAAAAATTTCACTTCCATTATAAATTATAATATTCAAATATCATTGATAATATTATTCATATTTTTGTTTTCCACAATTGTAAACTCATGAAAACAAAAAATGTACTAAGAATATCTCTGAAGCATACTTCCATCTTCAACTTGCTTAAGATTAATTTGTGCTTGCTTCAGTCAACTTTTCCCAGAAAACAACTGTTTCTCAGCAATGTATGATAAAAATCATATTTAATATGACTTGGTTAAACATTTTCATTAATCCTTCTCAAAATTTTAATATTTTTATACATATTAAAGTGATGCAGAGGTCAATAATGCTCTTAGTTGTATTAGTGAAAATGTCTATGTTAAGTTCTTAGATTTTACTTTTTTTGAGCTTCAAATGAATAATTTGATGCTGTTTATTTTTTTGACAGTCATTAGGTCAAATAACTGAATCTTTTATTTCTCATCCATGAAACGTTTTTGAAATGCTTGTGAAAATTAGTTATATTAAACCATAGTCAACACAGCAATCAGAATATATTTTTAACTTCTTTTATTTTATCTTAATTTTCTGGTTCTTTAAACTATTCAGCAAAAATACAGAAATTTTGTAACAGTTCAACAAAATGAAAATTCTTATGAAATATGGTTGTATGTGTTGGAAAATATTATTTTGTTTAAAATGAATTAATTCTTAATATTTCTGAGTTTTACAACATCGCATATACTTAAATTAATATCTATTTCTTGCTTCCTTTTATTTATTATTTCTTGACATTTTTTGTTTTATTGTTTAATATTTGTGTATGATATTTTTGTAGCACCATGTAACTGGACTGATCCTCTTCGTGTTCGAATTGTGAAAGGTCATCATAATTGGATTGCTGTGGCTTATGCACATTTTGTCAGCTGTTATAGGTAAAACATTATCAGTACATTTGACATTAGAAGTTTACCTATTTTTCTTCTTTTATCTTTGAAAATTCTTAAATGCAACGGACACAAGAGTTTGTTAATGCTGTTTATCTTAATTGTCTTCAACTATATTGTGTATCAAAGTAATTTTGATTCTTGTTCATATTTTCATTCATTACATTTGTTTAAAAATTTTCATTTATTATCATTTTTTTGTTATTAATATTGTATTTATTTATGTATGTATGTATGCAGGAATGAATGAATGTTAAAGAGTTTAAAGTTAGAGTAAAACTCATTCACAGTATAACTCTTTACATTAAAAAAATATTTTTGTCACAGTAAAATCTATTTTTACTTTCAAAAAGTTTTCTCGTGTTTTCAGATTGTCTTAATAAGTGGTCTGTAAATTTAACATTTTCTCATATTCTATATAGTTTTCTGATTTCTGTAATTTGCTGTATTTCATATTAAAGTTTCAAATGTAAGAATACTTTTATTAACAATATTAACACATAAATATTAGATTGCGGGATTCTGCAGGCTGGCAACTAGCTTTCTTAAGTCCCTACTTGGAACCAGTTGTTGATAGGATAGCTCTAAATGCCAAAGTTGTTTCCAATCCAGTTGAAAATAGTACTAAAATGTTAGCCATTGCTTACAACACTCAAGTACGACTTTGGGGAATTTCTGAAGATGGAAACAAGTCAGAAATAGGTAATTTCATTTAGTTTCTTTTTTTACATTTTTGTAGAGGTAAAGTTAAATTTGTAGCAAATTATCTGATACATTTTTTACTTAAAATTATTTAAATTATTTATAAGTTTGCAAAATTCCATTGCATTAATATTCATTACACTAATTTCTTAAACAAAATAAGTATTTTTTTATGTTTTAACTGTCTGTAAATTTTTTCCATATATTTTTTATATAATATAATATTTAATACAAGGTTTGCATTGAACTATCTAAATAATTTTGGTCATTAGTATTTCTTTTAACCTTTCTTTTATTGTAATTTATTTCTATATCCACTATTTATCAATAAATGACTTTAATGGTTATTATATTTGACAATAAATTAGCTATCAAAATATCAATCAATATCTTAAACATTTTACTTCATTGTAATTAATTAACCATAAAATTATATTTTGAGCCTTTTAAGTTCAATTAATTATAGAAGAATTCAATGTTTGTGTTTGCTGTTGAATATTGTTCAGTTTGATGCATGATAAGCTAGTTATATATTTCAAATTTTTTTTTTTTTTTTTTTTTTTTTTTTTTAAAAAATTCTAATTTTGTACATTTTATTTTTTGCAAAATTTTTTCGGATTGTTAAAAAAATTCTGTTTTTTACTGAATAAATTATTGGTAATATATTTATACATATTATTTCATATCATTTAAGATACCTTGTAATTTATTAATTTTATAAATTGATCATCATGTAAATTTTACAATCTTCTTTACCAGCAAATTAAAGTTTTTTTAAAAAGATTAATTTGGTTTTCCTCCAACTTTCACAATCAAAAATTCATGTGAAACTAGTATTTCTTATTACTTCACTTTCATTTAGTTTACTATTTCATTAAATTGCTGAATATGTGATCTAATAGTTACCAAAAATTGTTTTAATAGCACACGTCTTGATTTATTCTTGAGTTTAAAGCATTCTTTGTAAATGCTTTTAAAATGAAATTTGCAATGTTTAACATGTCTATTATCGACTAACATAATGGATATTTCAAAGTTATTGCATGTAGTAATAATTTTAATATTAAGAGTGATATTATCAAAAAAAATTTTCCTTTTTCCAAACTACTCCGAAATCGTTAATCGCTTGGTAGATGTTTTTAGTATTCTTTCAACTACACTAAACTGCTTTTTTTCCTTTCATGTCTTCTCAAGTTGCTCAAAGAAAATATCTACATTTTCTAAATACACTTAAATGTTTTTTTTTTTAATACTTAAAATTTCTAGATTTTGCTTTGTTACTTTAATTTGCATTATTTATTTTTCTTATTATTCAATATTTGTTAACTTACCTCCCAGAAGTAACAACACTTTCACATAAATGTATTGTGTCAAAATACTAATTTCTTTCCCTTTTTGACATTAATAAGTTACATTACTTTTTGACTATTTTAAGTAGTGAACTGATACAAAAATCTCTTTGAGAATAGAGCATTTTATAAACAAACTTAGTTGTAATTTGAACGCATATTTTTTCCTTATTTTTATTTATTTTCTTTTTCTTGTGATAAAAATGAAAAGAAATAAAAATCATTTTTTAATGTATATTTTAAATTAATTTTTACTTTAGGAATATATATTTTGTCTACCTATTCAAATAATTTTTAGGTACATTCCACTTCACTGCATCTGTTGATCATTTGTTTTTTATTGGGAGTCAGCTTGTTGCTTTAAGTCACACTGGTAAAGTTGGAGTATGGCATGCAATGACTCAACACTGGCAAGTATGCTGTCCTGTTATGATTATTTATTATGTATATTAATTTTTTTTTTTTTTTACTTTTTGTTATTTTATCTTGGAAATTCAATATAAAAATTCTTGTTCGTGTGTGTAGATTCAAGATGTCACTCCTATTACTAGCTTTGATACTGCAGGCTCATTTTTGTTATTGGGTTGCAATAATGGATCGATATATTATATTGGTAAGGGAATTTTTCTTGCATTTAGAGGAAATTAGATTATAACTATTAGATTTTTAAATATAAAAAAGAAGCTTAACTATAACATAATATCTTGAAAAATCCTCTATCAAATTGCTGTTTAAATTAATTATATTCTGATTGCAAATGAATAAAATATTTTAGTAAATGTTACTGTCCTCTTCATTTTAAAATATATACCCGAGTTTCATTGAAAGTAGTTATTTTATGTTAAAATTGTACCTAAGTGATTAATATTTTCAATCATTAGTGAAGTCTCAATAAACCTAAAAAAATCTAATTTTCATAGTTTATGTAGTAATGTGATTTTGAAGCAATTTTTACATTACTAAGTATTTTAATTTCTAATTTATTTCCAAATTTAAATTATTCAATGTGTGAAAAGAAAATCTGACTTTTGTGCAGTTTACTATACTGTATTTCATATTTCAAAACATGACTTAATATGGAAAGATAAAAATAATTTTTCCAATTGATTTGCAAATATTATTATTTTAGAAATTGTATAACAGAAGTAGAAACTATTTGGTAGAAATTACTGAAATCAATAATGAAAATTCAAAATTATGATAATCAAAATAATTTTTCATAAGGTGTTTTTTATGTAAATTTCAGATCTTTTTCAATTATTATATAATCTGGTATCTAAAACACACATTTTTTAAAAAAACAGTTCAATAAATGCATTTATTACATTAACAGAAGTAAATTGTTTAAATTATCAAAATCTTGGGACTATTGTGTAAATATGTTAATTTTAAAAAATGTTTGTGGTACCAGTAGTAGAATTTGTGTTTTGTAAATCTGAAAATACAAAATATTTATGAATTACTATTCTGTGCACACAGAATCTCTTAAAATTATGATTAGCTATGTATTAGGTAATTTTTTGTTAAAAATTATTCCAAAATATATCATGCCAATTCTTGGACATTTTGTTTTATTTATTTATTTTTTATTTTTAAATTCTCTCTGAAATTATAAAATTAGAAAGCTTCACATAATTTAAATACTTTTGGAAGGTATAGTGTATACTTTCCTTATCTGTTTATTTTATATTAAGTGTGGTTTTGTGGCTTCATAGAGACATTGAGAGCTATGTGAATTTTTTCTATTGGAATTTTCTTTATTATGTTTATAGAATATTCAATAAATGTAAATATCTTTCTAAATTTTATGCTGCGAAATTTTAAATATTAAAAAAAAGTTTTTCAGTATTTTTCAAAAAGAAATAACTACATTTTAATGCAATTGCTATCTGCTTATTTCCATTTTCACAACAACCATTGAAATGTATTGTGATTTATTTTCAATTTCTGTTCTTAGCCCTATTAATAAATTATCACTTTTCTAATGGAAATATCTCAAAACATTTTTGTTTTGATTGTCAAGATAACAATAAAGTGGATGAATTTACATTATTCAATTTTTTTGTTTTATAGTTATATATACATGTATATATATTTCTACAAACATACATATGACACATTTAATTTTTAGTTAATCTGTTTCCAGTCATGTTTAATATATCACAAATTGTGTTTAATTTGTAAAACTAATATATTTATTTATATAATCATTAAAGATTTTGTAAAAAATTTTAAAGTGTTTGTGTCACTTATAAAATGTTTTAAATCTGTCTTTAAGGTAATTTATTGCAAGTAAAATAAATTAATTTAAAAGTAACTATTAACAATAAAATATAAAGGTAAAGAATTTCTTGGGAAAGTAATTATTCTTTGTTTTTTCTTTTATTCAATTTTGTTTTTTAGTTTAAAAAAATTGGTTTGGTGCTATTATGCAGTTAAATTTTTTTTTTTTTAATTAAGACTACAAAACATTTTTACTTTTTTATGTAAAACAGTTGCTGTAAAACAATTGTTAAAGCCTATAAATTTATTAGGTTGTGTAAATAATTAAATAATGCATGTGTTAAGTTATGTGACATTTTTAGCTTTATAATTTGTCTCTTTCCTTTATAATTTTTACTTACAATTTATTCCAGATATGCAAAAGTTTCCCCTTCGAATGAAAGACAACGATCTTCTTGTTACTGAATTGTACCATGACCCGTCAAATGATGTCATCACTGCAATAAGTGTATACTTAACTCCTAAAACTAGTAAGAAATATTTAATAGTATTTTAGAATTATCCTATCCTTGTTTTTTCCTATCGTATTGCTTCTGCATTTGTTTTAAAGTATAAAACTCAAAACAAAATAATTATGTTATTTTAGACATACAGATTTGTATTGTAGCCATTTTTTTTTTTTTTTTTTTTTTTTTTTTTTTTTTTTTTTTTTGTAAAATGCTTTTATCCCTCATAATTATAAAAACCAAAACTTAATAATTAGGTATTTGTGTGTCTTACAAAGACTATAAATTAGTTGAGCTTTGAAATATGACCTGAATATTTTTTGCACTAAAAAGGATTTAGATTCAGAAATGTAGCTAAAGATAAGTTATATGCCAACAACATAATCTGTCTAGTAAATTATACATTAAATATCTGTTACTTTAAAATATTTATAAATGATTGACTCTTAAGTCTCAACTGCAGATTTATTAGAAAATTTGTCATTCTTCACTTTATATTTAGTTC
>JAPDSC010138310.1:2237526-2268912 GCA_026290005.1 Latrodectus geometricus
TAAATAAACAATTTAGTCATATTCTGTAGGTAATTGTCAAATTACCTTTAATAAGTAATGCAACTTATGTAGTTTAAATAAATAAAACTGTCTGGTTACTTTATAAGCTATTGATTGTTATAATGAAATACATCATAAAATATAAACACTTATAAATTTAAGTCTGAGGAGTACATTTGTTCATTAAATTTTGAGGCTTTCTTATAATTGCTATCATAGTGATAAGATATAGAATATGATGTGGACCAAATTAAAAGTTATATCAAAATATATTGAAACAAGTTTAAATAATACTTCACTAAAGAATTGAGAGGTTTACTACCAATATGCTTTCAATCTGGTAAACAGAACTCTAAGACAATGGTCAATTTTAAAAGCACTTGGTTGTTCTGCAATTGACTTAGTATTTTTCTTTGACTAAGTCATGTAATTCCCTGAAAACAAACATTTAAGTTGACTTTTTAAAATTTAAGTCAAATTAACTTAAAATAAAAATTACTTACATTATTTGCATTATATTTCTATATTAGTTAAATCCAATATAAAAATGTTATTCATTGAAATGTTTCAATTTGTAACTTTTGACTCTTGGGAAAACCAACAGCTTAAAAGCTTTATCTTATTATTTCTTTCTTTACATTAATTATTTTAAATTTTATGAAAAATGTTTCATTTTCATAGCTTCTCAACATTAGTTTGATCATTTTGTAGGTAACTGTTTTCCATGGAAATATTTTGAAATGAAGTTTTATCTTTTTTAAATTTTATTTTTAAAATAGTGCTTTTAAAGTTTAAGCCATTTTTTTTAATCTGATGAAATCTTATTATTATATTTATAAAATTATATTTTAAATATGTGTATTAACTAGTTTGCTGAAGAAACATGTAAAAAAAAATTTTTTATGTGCTTCTATATTTATATATAATTAATATTTATGTGCTTCTTAGTTTTTGTAATTATAATTTTTTATACAAGTTATTTTAATTTTATTTTTATATATTCATTCTTTTGTTGAATTTCTTTGATTATTCTCTTTTGCTTTGCTTTTTGTATATGTTTGTAACTCAAAGTCAGCATATATTTCAAAATGAACATGTAAACTTTAATTAGGGTAAAGATTCCTGATCCAACAACTCCGATCTTCTGATTAACACATATGTAAGAGATAATTGTATCATAGACTGCATTGATAACTTCAGGTTTCTGGTTTTTAAAGTAGTGTGTGTGTGTGTGTGTGTGTGTTTATAGAAATTTTATGAAAATTTTGTATAGAAGTCTTATGCAATACTATTAAATAAAAATGCTCTTTCTTAGACTGTCCATTTTTGGCCTGAACTATTATTCTTCCCATGAAAGATACATTTGCAAATTTATTAGTAAGGATTTTATGAGACTAGACTGGATTAATATCTAAGATTATGTAGGGTGATTTGCACTTTTAGCCATTAAGATTGTTTCACCAAAATTTCTATACTCTAAATGTGGTTACATGACAAAATAATGGCACATGTAGTGTAGTAGCAATTAGCTATAAAGTGCTTGAATGTTACTGTTGAATGCTTACCAGCACATTTCTTATTTTAATAAAGCTTGAATTGTTGCCCAATGGGGTTACAATTTATAGTATCACAGTATTCTGCTTGCCTTGCTCAATATCCCATGATTATCTGTAGAATATGGAATTTGGAGTTCAAGACAGTCATAGGGAATATTGTGCTGAATCTTAGTAGCTCACTATGAATAATAGCTGAGAAGACAAACATTACAAGAAGGAATATAAAGATCTTAGACTATTGACTATAGAAATATGTTTACATGTATATTACGTAAAAGGAACGGATTTAAATTTTCATTTTTTGGATAAATAGTATAATTCTGTAGTTTAACGATTTTATTTCATTTGTGTATTCATTTTTTTATTAAAATTATGAAAAATATTATGGAATTTTTTTGTTTTAGAAGTGTTTTTTATGGAAATTGCAATACAAAATTTTAAGTATAATTTAATAAAAATTTGAATAGAATAAAAAATGCTTGTTTATAAACAAATAACTATAAATGTGGAATTTTTCCTTTAAATAAAAAATTTGTGAATTTTCAAATTTTGAGAATTCAATAACTATTGGAAATAAACAAACAATTTTATTTAAACATAAATTCTGTTATTAGTAACTAATACAAATAAAATTTCTTTAGTTTGTTCTGAATACAATCATGCCCGAACTTGGAGTGTTACAAGATTTCGAGGAATGATTTCTACTCAACCTGGATCCACACCATTAGCATCTTTTAAAGTCATATCTTTGGAAGATATGGAGCCAAATATAACTTATCATGCAGGGAATGATAGTGGTATGTGAATTTTACTTGTACATCTCTTGAGCATTTGTTATTTACTTTTAATTCTTGTATGAATAATCTTATTTAAACTTATGCATTAGAATCATAAATTTTATAATAAATAAAAATTAGAACACAACAATAAATGATCACTTTATTTGAATAAATTAAAATTTATTCTTAATTTAGTAATCAAGATGAATTTTTGCCAATTAACAGGATACTTATATCTAATGAATCTTTATATATTAAAATAACCTCAAATTTTTTATTAAAATTATTTTATTGCCATGCAAATAAAATTTTTCTTTCGAACAATTAGTGCATTTTACTCTTTTTAATTTGTGTAGTTTGTGCCATTGCTTTTTACCTTAATTTAGTTTTCAGTTACACAATACCCTTCATTATAATCTGATACCATTGAAGGTTCTGTGTGCTCTATTGTCTTCACAAATGTATCCGTGCTTATAGAAAATATTTATTTTATATATTTTGTTAAATATTCAAATGTATGGTTAAGAAGCTTATTTTTGTAATAAATGAAGAAAAATTCTTTCTAAAACTCTTTAAAAATTAATTATTTAAACTTAACAAATTTAATGTAACTTACATTTTATTTTAGATAAAAGAAACATTTAGGTTTTAAAATGAATGTTATTTATTTTATACATTTATTTTTTTCATAAAATTAAAAATCTTTTTCTTATTTTCTATTTATATCCATAAAATATAAGTGAGAAAATCTTGAGATGCTATCTTTTATAAAGATATTATCTGAACCACGGATTTCTGTATAAAAGATTTTTATAAATAATATTTACATTTTACTTGCTTGTTTCTCCAATTTTTAGTAAAAAATAAAAAATAATAATTCGAATTCTTCGTTTCTACTAAGTTTTGCTATTACTTATTATTTTTATTAAGTAAAAATATTCATGTTTTGTCTGATTACTACAGAAAGGTGATATGTTAATTTAAAAATCTTCTCTATAAATTAATTTCTTTTATTCTTTAAAATATTTATATTTTTATAAAATATTGGTAAATATCTTAAAATGTCTTGATTTTTTCCAATTTTTTTAATTACCACTAAATTTAATTTTTTGAATATCTACATTTGATACTCCAAAGTAGGTTTTTACAATATTTTTAATTCCTACTTTTATTATTGCAACACATCTTATTAAAGTTTATTGCATTCAAAATACAGCCTTTTATCAAATCACTTAGGAAATGCTGCCATATCTAAACAGAATTTGATAGTTCTTCATTTTCATGTCTACAGTTATTGTATTTTATACATAAATATGTATCTATATGGAATTGATATGTAAATAGGACCTTATGGAGAACAAGATGATGAACAAGTGTTTATTCAAAAAGTAGTACCTGAAACTGATATGCTGTATGTCCGTTATGCTTCAACTGGAAAAAGGTATTTTGGAACAAATGATTGTTCAAATTAAATTAATTTCTTTTAACTTTTTTGGAATTTAATCTGGCTTGTTACTAATTATTTAACTATGAAAATGAGTAATTGAAACAATTTATGATACCTCTAGTGTATATGTTGTTGTTGTTTTAGTGATTGGTAACAATTTATTGTCTTATAAAGGGGAATATGAAGTACTCGTACATTAAGAGGTCCTTTTTGTAGTTTAATTTTAGAGTAGTTTCGTAGTTAGATTTAATGTAGCAAACCACAGTTTGATCAATTTTAAAGATTCCAATTCTATATATTCTTTATATTTTTTTTATGTTATACTTTTTTTTAATGTATACTGAAGTTAAAAACTGATCAATAGCATTTAGCTGAAAAAATCTTAATTATCAAAAATATTTCTTAACTTTGAATAACTGTTCATTTAACAGGGTTTGTACAATTCCTTAAAACTCTTGGGAACTCTATTCTTGTTCAGGACCTTGGAAACTCTTGTTATTTTGAGTTGACTAGGAAATTTTTTGATTATTCAAAGAATTAGCTTTTGGTTAGAAAATATTTTCAATTTCATATTTCGTATATAAAATGTTTTTAATTTTTCAATGAATATTTTGTAATTCTCAATGAAATTAATCAAAAGAATTAAAGCATTTTTTGATTTCTTCATGATACAATGAAAACTATAATAACCTAAAATAAGCCATAGTTTAATCAATTAATATAAAATGCTTAGTTGCCAATTAATTCATTATGACCTTGGAATTTTTTATTGATTTGAAAGGTCTTTTATCCATGCAATATCAAGATTTACAGTGTTATTAAATTAATCCAATAATATAAACTTCTTCTCCAACTTCTAAATAATCATGAGAAATGTGTACAAATGTATAAAGAATTTTAAAGATGAGAAAATAAATTATTTATATTGTCTAATATATTAAAAAAAAACTCACTTATTCACCCCTGCCGATCTAAGGAAAGCTGATTTCACGTTATACAATTTTATAATAGATTTCTTTACATTTTTAATTTTTTTAGATTTCATGAGCTTTTTATCTTGGTCAATAAATGTTAAGAGAGAAAAATTTTAAATAAAATGCTTAAGTTTCCATGAGTATTAAATACACAATCCATTTAAATATATTTAATTTAAAGTCTTGAAATTTTGTTTTGTTAGAAATATTACTTAAAATGATTGTTAAGTTGAAATTAAACTTAGATTTTAAAATTTAATGTTCATATGAAGAATTAAAATTAATGAATAATTTTAATTTGCAGGTTTCTAAGAAAATTTTTATAATATTGCTAATAGAAATCCATGATGTTTTAAGAATTATTTATTTTTCAGTTAGAATTACTCATTTTGCAAATCAAAGGAAATTACAAACTTCTATAAATTTCTAATTTCTCAGCAGTGCATTCACACACACACGCACAGTTTTATTGAGGCAATAAATTTATCATTAACTTTGAAATATATGAATATTTAAGCTGTTATTAAATATAGAAATTGGCAAACAAATACTGTAGGCTTACATTTAGAACTTAATTTTTCAGCTTTATATAATGCAAATTTTGAAATAGTTTTTTGACAAAAGCCTTAAGAATGGATATAGCTATGAATTAGAATTTCCTAATAAATAAATTTTCTTATTATATTAGTTAAATCAGCCTGTGACACTTATAACTGACAAAATATTTAATAGTTTTTATGAGTATCTAAATTTTTATGGTAAATTCTCTTATGATATATAAAAAGTGAAACTCTATGAAAGACCATTTTGATGTTTTAAATATTTAGTTGTTTTTGCTACTCTTTCATGATCCAGCCTCTGTTAATTGATTTTCTGTAACTGAATGATTTGATAATAGAAAATTTAGAATTGATCATGGCAAAGTGTGTCGATGAAGTCACATATGAAACATGATATATGTTAGTGATTAAGTAATAAGCAAAAATTCTTTTGATGCTTCTCAGTCAAAAATAACTACTATATTTTGGTAAACAAAAATAAAAAAAAAACAATAGTGAAGGAGCTGAAAGCTGTCCTTAAGGAAGTTGAAGTCTGAAAGTCAAAATGAAATGTTTGGAGATTCATATAAATGAATTTAAAATATCCGTAAGAAATATTTCAGGGCTAATGAAAGTTCTGGTAAATTAATGTTAATTATTAATTTAATTAACTTGTTTCAATATAAAGCTTCTGAAAAGCCAACATTTGGATTACTGTATGAAAATGTAATTGTTCAGTGAATTATTTAAACAGATTTTAATACAGACTAATCATATGTAAAATGGTGAGTAATTTAAAGATTCTGAAATTAAATAGTAGAAAGTTTGTGTATTTATGTAATTAATTAAAAATAAGACATATTAATATAATACTTTTAAATTGAAACTTAATATAAGTAATGAATAGATTAAGATTTCATTTTTTAATCTCAGTTTTATTGAAATTAAGTTTAATTTTATAATCTAATTTTAAAGGAAAATGTTGTTGTTAATAAAAAAAAATATAAATTTGAAAAGTTTAAAAATATTTTTTTTTAATTTCTTACAAGTATTTATCCCTATCATTTTAAATGTATCAGGAAAATGTGTTTTTTTAAATTTCATATTTTTAAGGGGGACTAGAAAGTAATGTTGTTTCTGTGCATGCCAATATTTTATTGTCATTTATCAGTTCATCGTGACTCTTGAAGAGGTGCTGAAGTCATTTTCAGGTTATTGTAACATGTTCAGCTCTAAATAATTTTTTTAAATTCTGGACCAAATACCTAAAGAGAAAATCCTGAATTGTATGCTTTTTGAGTTTTGCAATGTTTATCCAAGTACATAAGATATTTATTAATGCCTAAGGTGGTTTACCAAGTTCCAATTGATCTCCCTGACTCCTATCGATCAGGAAGACCAACAACATTAGACATTGACATACTAAGGGCTGAAGTGAAAATGAATCTATGTCAAACAATCAAGGAACTGTCAGTTACTCCTAACCTACATTGGTCGACCATCCAAAAACGTTTACAGTAGATTAGAAAAGTAAGCAGTGCTGGTGTTTGGGTCCCCCATAATCTGTTCAAAGATAACAAACCTAACTGATCCATCTCATGCAACATATTGTTTCAGCAGCACCATACATAAATGTTTTTTGATTATTTTATTTCTGGAGTCAAAAAATTGGTCCTACATAATAATCCGAAATGTAAAAGGCAGTGGCTGTCTCGAAATAAATCACCACAAATTACTATGAAGCCAAGTTTACATCTAAAAAAGGTGCTTCTGTGTGTTTGGTGGAGCATTCACGAAATTGTTTAATTTGAAGTACTGAAATCTGGACAAACTATTAATGCAGACCTTTATTGTGAACAATTGGATGAACCAATCTTTAATCTAAAAGTATTCAACGATTGGATTAACTGAAAGGATTCCATTCTGCAACATAACAAACTGAAAATACACTGTGCAATACAAACACTAAAAAACAATGAATTGGAATGAGATATACTGCCCCTCCCTACTTGTTTGATATTCTAACCTCTGAATTCCATTTATTCTGATCTCTACTGCATTTTCTTAGTCGCAAAAAATTTTTAAATTTGCATGATGTCAAAAGTGCTGTCTCTAGATATATTACACAAGAACTAATGATTTTTATCTGTCCAGGATTGAAAATTTGCTCATTAGACAGCAAAAAGTTCACAATAACAAGGGTGATTATGTTATTGATTAAAAATAAAAACTTGTTAAAAATTTATTTGTTTAAATTTAATGTAATTAAGCAACATTACTTTCCTATCCTCCTGATAATAAAGAGATAGATAGAGTAATATATGTTTAACATGTCAGCACCTTTTAGAAAAATTGTGTATTACTTTTGAAAAACTTTTGGAATTTGCTTTATGAGTATCTATGAACCCTGATGTACTTATGCATTGAAATTAAGTTTTAAATGGTAAAACCCAATTAAAATGTATCACGAGATAAACTGGAATGAACTGAATAAAATTAAATGTAAAATTACTGTATTTATTAGAAACAGATTTTTCATACATCATCAAGATGCAGAAATATTAATGTGTGTTAAATACTCAATCACTTGTAAATACATTACAAATAATGATCTGAAAAGTGACTGAAAAATTATGAATCATTGCATGTTCTGAATTTTTTTCCAGCAAGAAACTAGGGTTATTCTATCATTTTCTATTTGTAATTTTGAATCTACATTCATATATAGTCATTAAATATATTTTATAATGGCATGAAATCAGTGAACACCAATAACGAACAAACGTTTTTTTATTTTGTAAATAACTTACAGGCAAGCAAATTATCTACAGGTCAAAAATTTTAAAGCAGTGCTAATTGCCAAAGTAAATGATTATAAATCCAGATAAAGTTTACATAATTGATATCAAAATCTAATACATTTTATTGGGCAAATTTGTTCATCAAAAAAATATAAATACATGTAAATTATTTCTTTTTTCTTGTTCATCTTGATATTTGTAGATATGTAATTGTGAGTCAACATCATTTTATTCAAAATATTATGCTCTGTTCTCTAGGGAAGAAAAAAAATCATGTATAAAATGTTGTTCTCATAAGTCTCAAATAAAATATAAGTTTTAATTGTTTGTATCTTTAAATTTGGTTGAAATATTTCAGTAGTTTATTACTAATTAGTGAGAAATAATGTTCATGTTTTGCATTATATGTATGTCAAATTTTCTGGAAAGAGAACAAACATCATTAATTATATGTGTAAACCTCTTTGTACTCCATTTTTAAGTATTAAAAAGGTTTTAGAACATGTTTAATTATTTAAAAAATGTGTATTTGCAATTTTTTATATTTTCTGCTATAATTTTTTTGTATTATATGTTGTAAACTCTAATAACAAAATGCCCTCATTGTATATTTAGGTCTTAGTGCTTATCCAGATTTACTGTATTATTTATGTGTTACAATATTAATTATTTGTAACACAATTGTTGTTTTTGACTAAACTGTAGTTAAAGAAAGGAATTTTTGGTATTTTAAAAAATTTCAATAATGAAATTAACTAGTGTAGAATAAACATTGTAAAAAAATAAAACTGTTTTAACAAAAATGTAATCTTAAAAGCACTCACAATAGTGTACAGATGAGTACATTTTTCCTGCACATGTAAATAATAAATGATTTTAGTTACTTATAAATGACTTTAGTGTAAAGTTTGAATTAATGTATCCCTAAAAGTTTTTATTTATTTTAGAATTTGCACTATTAAATCTGTGGATAATACATCTATAACAGCCTTTTGTGTTCATGAATGTGAAGGCTCTAATAGAATGGGATCTAGGCCTAGACGTTACATTTTTACTGGGCATAGTAATGGAGTCATTCAGGTATTAAACTATCTTTATATTTTTCGTGCATTTATTGTAAAATTAATTTTTCGGAATTATTGAAAAAAGCAGAGTTGCTATTACTTAAAATTGAGATTCTTATGCAGAAAATTTTTATTTATTATTATTAATTCTTGTCAAAAATAGTTTGATAGTGTTCTGCTTAAATACTTGATTTATGATAAAAAATATTATATGACACTAATTTGCAATTAAAACAATTTTGCCATATTTTTCCACAGCTGGGTAGTAGATCTTAAATACAATCTTCATGTTCGTTTTAACTGTCCCAGAAATATTAAAAATTGGTTATAAAATGTTTTTGTGATTTATAAGAAATATGTATATATAAAATGTTTAACTAATAATTAAATAGTTATTGATAGATCCTCTTATAGAAGATTAACTTAAAAAGGGAATAATTTGTCAATTGTTTCAAATTACTTTTCAAACAGTACATCTAAAGAAGACATTGGCTAAGTATTAGTCTATCCTCTAAACTATTAAATATTCTACCATAGAACAAATAAAAATAGAAACCACTATTATTCTATAGAATAGTGTGCTTTTAGATTTTTGTAACTTTTTACAAACTACATGCAAACATTGGATGTATTTTGAAAATTTTCAATGGAATGAAATCTAATAATTTATTGATCCTTTTATTTAAGAAACTAACTCTTTCCGGTACACCTACCTTTTAAAGTTGAAATGTTAAGGAAAAAATTTGCAGGCTGTCTATTTAGGCCTTAAATAGTATACAGTAAAAATTTGGTTAAGATTGCACTTACCATTTCGATTTTGTGGGTGTTCCATCACATGGAACACTGCGCCGCAAAGGGCTGTGAAAAACGAGCATTTCAGTGAAACATGCTAATGCAAAAATGCCTTTGTATATGAATCAAAAAGCAATGCATTTTACCTTTATAGTAGGTTTAGTGTAACCCAAGGTGCACCTCAAGGAGGCTTGGTATTCTACACCCCGAAAAAAAAAAAGGGGGCTAAAAGTGGTTTTTATGCTATGCATAGGTTTTATAAATCTTGATTATATTTAGTTTCTATTTACAAAATCATCTATTTTTTTCATGATATTTTTTAAACATGTCTCACCTTTTTGAAAAAGCATAGTGTAACATTTGCCTGAAAACTTGTTTTGTGCAGCTTGTCTTTTGTACTACTGAATGTGCGTCTTCTCTGGTTATCTTTCACGAGAATATGTTCCACATTACTATAGCTTATGTCTCTGGTAACCTTTTTCTTGAAACTTAGAGCTTCTTCAGGGCTCAAAGGAAATTGTCTCTTGCTTAATGAATTGGGTGGTTGCTGACATAGCACAGAGGAAATATATTAAATTCAGGCAGAATTCTTTAGTTGTTTTAATTTTGCCTCCAGTCACCATTTTATGCAATAAATAGCTGTTTACAACAGCTGCATTTAAAAAATAGAAGAATATATGATGCCACTATTTTCTGCTCTTACATCGTATAGTGATTTAGCTGATCAAACATGTTTACAAAGTCTATGTTTGCATTATAGATATAAATTGCTTTTGGATAATTTATTTTTACCTTCGTGTCGTCTTTCTCTTTCCTTTCAAATCCGTGTTTAGTTGGTTTCTTCGGCGTATATTTTTTTATTGAGCTATGACCCTTGAATTTTGTCATCGATTCATCTATCAAATGGTTTTCACTGGGTCGCAGAGTGCTTGTAAAAAAACTCTGATAGATGATACAATAAGGGATTATCTTTATGAAGGCGATCAAAGTTTATTTCACCCCTTTGTGGTTGCAGCACATTGTCATTCAAGTATAAATTTCTTAGAATCCATGAAAATTCTCGTCATAGCATTTGACAAGAGACGAAGGCATCATTTAGAATTTCCTCATTAGCCCAGTAATCTTTGTAGCCCTGCATTTTCTTTATACGCATCATTTTTATCCCCAAAAATATATATAACTCTACTAATGTGAGTAAGGAAAATGCTTTTCCACTCTGCGTACTGTAAAAATTTGTTTGGAAAAGAATAACTTCCATTAATTAATAAGGGAAAAGCTCAAGAAAAATGGGAAGGATTTTTTTTTGGTGGGGGGGGTAAGTCCCACATATTACGTGGCCCACTTATCGATGTAAAATCAGGCAGCTACTTCTGCACATTCTGTTTAGTTATCCAAGTAAGGTTTTTAGGCTGCATAGAGGGGCCTGGTTGGGATAAATCATAACCATAGTCTTCTCTTGCATCTGATACATCGTCGCTATCAGACTGAGATTTTCAAGTGGTATAGAAACATATTCCTCTGTATCACTATCTACATTCTCAGATTTTCTACCAGAGGGTAACTCTTGAAGTATTTTTATTGCTTTAGAAAGACTAAGACCTCTCCACATCATTTATTTGCTATTAATAAATTAAAAAAAATTAACTAGAATTTAAAATTATATTTGCATGAAAAAGTATAAACTAAAATATCTAAACTAATACTAATATATATATGAAAAAGTATAAACTAAAATCAAAAAAATATCTATACAGTAATATAAAATAAATATAGTGAAAAGGAAAATCGAGAATATAAAAATCATGTACCTTCTATTCAGAGGTGACTCGAAATAACTGATATAATTCTAGACCCCATTGAAGCTCTCCAATTCAAGAGGCTAAAAAGGGTATAGAAATATTTCCCGTACAAGAAATCCTTCACTGTAAATTCCTAAACATTAGTTCATTCTTACCTGAAAGAGAGAAAAACAGTAAATATAAACACAGATATTTTTTCCTCATCATTGCATTTAAGGCTAATACTACTCTGATGGTGTAAATGAAAAGGACCGTTGTGGTGCAGTGTTCCAGAAGATGGCACACCTTGCTTTATCCAATGATCCTAAGTATACTATCTGCATTAAAAAAATTAAACAATATAGAATAAATAGTTAAGTGTACAAGCAACAAAATAACACAGAAATTTTTTCAAACAATTATTTTTGTATCACAAAAATAATTAGAAAAAATTTCTTAAAAACAAATGGATTTAAAAAATTTGCTATAATTGAAAATTATTTGCCACCTCATGTGGTACAGCCATCTATTATCAAAAAAAGTTCAAAGAATATTTTAAACCAAATTTGATTCATTTATATCTAAATGCAACGGTTTTGTAACAAGTTTGGTGTTCCATCACCTGAAATGTAATATGTAAGCATAAATGCTGATGTGTAATCCTGCTAGTTAAAAGTAATAAATATCAGGCAAAATGTATTAAAAGGTAACAATCTTTTATTTTTATACATATATTTTCCAAATTTCTCTGTGACTTTCTGTTAAGCATAAATAAATCATGCTTTTTCATGTTTAAATTAATTAAAATTATTTATCTTTAGTTGTCATCTTATAGTATATTATTATTTTTGAAAGACTTGTGTTAATTCCTTCAAGTAAGCTGATAAAATTTAGACTAATATATAGATGAATTATTTTTTGATATACATTATTAGCTAATGATTCACCATTTTTTATGCATCGTTTGTAGGCATATCATAATTTTAATAATTGATTATTTAAATTTTTTTAGATGTGGGATCTCACTACTGCTTTAGATCTGTCTGCTAAAGGAGAGCCTAGTATGTGACAATTTTCTTTAATTACTCTCTTATAAATTAGTTTTCTTCTTAATTCTTATAATTTTTTGTTGAATTTTTTCAGAATTGAAAAGTGCTCAGAAGAGTTCTGTGGTTTTTAATTTTCTTACTTTGATTCACTTTCAAAGTTGGAAATTTTTCCTCTTTAACAAGTTCCAAGAAACTTCAGAGCTCTGAAATTATATATTTAAAATTCTCAGTTGGTTTATGTATCATAAGAACCATAAATAAAGAAAAATAATTTTTAAGAGAGAAAAATCATCTTGTTATGAGAAAAAACATTTTTCAGAACAGTGTAGAAACTCAGGAAAAAAATTTTATGCATTTAATAGTATGAATTTTCCAATTTATTTGATCATGACCAAGAGTTAGAAAATTGCTAATAATCCAAAATTATCTACAAAAAGGAATGTCTTTTTTCTTTAACTAGAATATAAAATACATTATTAATAAACGATATATTTATGAATTTAGTCTTTATTTTTACTTTACCTTTCATTTTATTATGAAATATAGAAGTGCTCAATTTAGTTCTCAATAAAAAAAAAATAAATAAAAAAAAGAATTTTTTTCTTAAAAAATCCAGTTATCTGATTCTTTATTCTTTTCATTTTTAAAAGGATGCAAATGTTTGAATTTCTTTTACTAAATAACTGTCATTAATCAATAGTAAAATTAATCCAAAATAAATCAGTCCAAAAAGAATTTGTGAATTGGTTAAAAATGAAAATTAGTGAATTTAAGGAAAGGCTTAACGCATTAGCAGAAAAACAAATTAAAAATATTCAAATAATCATAATTGTATTCTTAAGTAATATCTATTTAAATGGATTGAACAATATAAGCTTTAACTTCATCTTTGGCTTAATAAAAATTATCAAATTTCTAAAAAATTTAATTTTCCCATTTAAACTGTGAAGTAGATACTGTTATGTAAAATTTATATCGTTTCTAAATTGAGTACTCGCTAAATTAAAAGTTGAAAATGCTTTATTGAAGTTATTGCTCTAAACTTAGTATTTCATTTTTAATGTTTATTGAATAGTTTTATTTTAACATAGAATTTTATTGTCATGAAAAGAAAACTGTCAATTTTGCTATTTACTTCATTTCATTACTCTCCTATGAAACGTAGCTCATAAAAATATGCTTCATTTTATGCTTTGTTCCATTGGTTTTACCTATTTATATCTGTTTTGTCAAATTTAAAGTTATACAATTAATTTGCCGAAAATTTATTTTCATAAAGTGACTGCATTTGAAATAGCAATTTTCTTTTTAGCATTCAGCTAAATAATTTGTTATCTGCAATTGTGTTCCAATACATCTGCTTTTCAAGATTTAAATGTTTTTCATACGATTCTTATCAATATCATGTCAAAATTTCTCTGCTTTTTTTCCCCCCTACACAAACAATTTTTGTTTTCTAGTGAGCATCTTCCAAAGAAGATTAATCATCTTCTTCCTGGTTTTTAGCAAGACATGAAATAACATTGAATTATTATTTCTAAAATGTATATCTCACTATATGAACTATTTGTTTCTTTACATCAGATTAGTTAAGATATTATAGTAACTTATTTAATAAGTAGGCAGAAAAAAACTTAAATACAGTTAAATCTAAATGTTATTTCCTTCTCTAATTCATAGTACTTGATATATAATGCAGTTATATTTGAATTTCTTTTATCTCGTTAATGATTTTTCTCATTACATTTAGTACTGCAGTAAAGATTTTTTTTATTTTTTATTTTTATTTTTTTTAACTTTTATACTATATAATCCTATTTCCTAATTTTTGAATGAACATTGTATCATAAGCCATTCTTTCAGCTTAAACTTTTGCTTATTTTTAATGATTTTGCTTAACAAATTAGTATATTTTGATACCATTGAATTATTAAATGACTGTTACATGAAATTCAGAAAGTGACTTGTGATATTTAGCCATTTGAGCATAAAAGTTTAATATTTTAAAGAAAAAATAGATAGTTTGAAACTTTCTTTTTGATTTGAATTTCTTATTTCCATGTAGATGTGTCCAAAAATATTCTCAAAGCATCTTAAAGTATTTTTCTTATCTCATTTAATTTCTTGCTATTTAACTGGATGACATCATGCAAAATGGTTAAACTTTCATATCATTATGATCTTTCTAGTTCGCATTGTTGAGCACCATCCAGTGATCCATTAGTCATGATTTTAGGAGCAAATCAATCATAACTAAGATTTTAGAATTTTTTTTAAAAAAAAATTTCATACTATAATGCTATTTAATACGTTTTTCTTATTTAATTTCTTTTAGCTTGCAATTTGGCTGGTGGTCCCTCATCGCATGAGATGATTAAACTTTTAGATCAATGTGATCTTTCCAATTCCCATTGTTCTACACCATGCATCAGCCCATCAGTCATGACTGTTGGAACTAGTGCACGCCTCAAAGCTTCAAACCTTGCATTTTTAAATTATCAAGCCAAATGCTTTCCTGATGTAGATGGTTCAGTCCCAGAAAGAGATGATAGAGTGTTACATTGCTGACTATTATAAACTAAACTTTATATTATAATGTATAGGTTATTTTTTATCTTTATTGCATTCATGTCTCCATAAATATAAAAATGCTAGAGATTTTTGTGTAAGTTTAAAAATATGTATATTTATATAATGTGAACCCTGTGAAAAAGGGAGTTTTATAAATTATCAACTTTTGTGATAATGTTCATATATTCTGTAAAAGTTATTTTTGAATAAAATATTTAATATACTTTGTCACTTACATCATTTTATAGTGTTAACTAGCAAATTTGCTTAAGCTTGATTTATTTCTCTATGGGAACTTTTGCATGAGAATTAATTTAAATTAACGTTTAAGTGAATTAGAAACTATTGTAAACATCCATTCATGTGATAAGAATTGAACTCACAAACTGTTAAACTAAGAAAAGGTAATTGTGTTTGGTAGTCCGAAACTTGGGTTTCACTTCACTCAAGCTGCGAATACTGATGTAAAATAACCACTATATTTAAGCTTAATTTTTGGAAATTCAAATTTTTTCGTACTCAGTTAATAGTATTATAAACTGAAAGTTTAATTAACTACATGTTAAGATGATTTTTTCCCAAGTTATTTCCAAAATGTATTTTATTTATATTAAAAAATTTATCTATTTAATGTAAGTAAATTATCAGTATGTATCTCTATGTTTTAAAGTTAAACCTGTATATAATTTATATGAATTGTGTAGGTACAATTTCAGTATTAGGCGAATATCCAAAACGTAAACTCCATATAATTACTTTTGAAGGTAGTATAAAATGTGTTATAAACGAGGGTCACTCTGAAATTTTTGAGATACAACTAGGTTCTTAAAGTTATACTTACAAAACTATAGGTGTGTTCAAAGTAGTCTCCTCCAGCATCAATGCACTTTTGTAGACGAATTTTCCACAGATTTAATGCCTCAAGCCATTCATTTCTTGGAATAGATGAAAAAAATGCATTTATAGCCACATCAATCTCTTCTTCTGAATGGAAACACGTCCTTTAAGAAACATAAGTCCTTTTTTAGATTAAAGAATAACCAAAAGTCGTACATAGCTAGATCAGCTGATGTTCGATCACTTTAATTTGTTTTTGTTAAAGAAACTCAACTGTTAATCCGGCTGTATGTGAAGATGCATTGTCATGGTGAAGCATAAGTCCCCTAACATTCGGTTCTTGTAGAATTTCTAGAAGACATTTAGTGGTATACCAATTTGCTGTTACTGTCTTCTGTCCTTCCAACTTGATGGCTTTGACCAATCCCGTACTTCTGAAGAAAACGGCATTCATCACTTTTTTCAGTGCGTGTTGTTTTTTCACCATTGTCAGGTTTGGATCATCTTCAAAGACCCATACTTTGCTTTCTCGACGTGTTCGTACGTCAAAAAACGGTATGTACGTTTCATCACCTGCTACAATTTTATAAATGATGCGGTGGCCACCATTATTTAGTAATTTAAGAGTTTACTGATTCTGACACGCTCCTCTTTTTGGTGCTCAGTTAGATTCTGAGGAACCGAACGGCAAACTACTTTTTTCATATGTAATTCTTTATGAATGATTTTGAGTATGACTGTGGATCCAATGTTAAGTTCCTTCTGTATAATTTGGTAGATACAACGATTATCATCCATTAACATTTTTTGTATGGCAGACACATTACCCGGGATTACTGCCGACGGCGGCCTTCCAGTGTGTTCTTCATCCTGAAGAAAATTGCGACCTCTTTTAAATTCTCTAAGCCATCTGAATACAGTAGCAAGAGCTGGGGATTCATCACCAAATGCTAATTGCAACCGTTGAACGAATTCTTCTTGATTTAACCCTGCTTTAAAATCGTAGAAAATCATAGCTCGAAAATGTTCTCGCGTCAACTCCATTTTCTCTTCTGTTTAAAATTTATTTTAATGTAAACAAGTTGAAGTAAGTCAGTAAAAAATTGTCTTTTGTGTTAAAATACTTTTTATTTTAAAGTTAAACTGTTATTTTTATTTTGTAAATTCTCGTCTGCGCGTATCTCAAATATTTCAGAGTAACCCTCGTATACTGATGTTCAAAATTAAGTGAATTATCAGATTTGGTCAATTATCTCAAGAACTACTGTACCGATTTTAATGAACTTTGATATGTACATACGTTGATATATAACAATACAAATAACCATGCAACAGTTATAAAATACGTGCATGATCGTGTATAATACTCGTTAGAGTTAGAAGACGTGCAATAATAGTTGTAGAATGGAGCAAGAAAATCGATTAATTGGCAAGGTCTTCACATACAGATATACAAGCCTCGCATCGTGATTTCTTACGTGAAATAAGGCAGTTTATGATTTCCTGTAGCAGTTTGCCTCACTCGTTCAGACACGCTGTTTCAAGCCCTGGATGGCTCTCAGAGGAAGGGTTGCAATTGTCTTCCTCAGAACGTCCCTGACATATTGTTTGAAGTCTGGAGATCTGCTTGGCCAATTCATCCGGCTAATATCCTCACTTTCTAGAAATTCGCCACCCTGAAGAGCTGTATGTGGCTTCGCGTTATCGTCCAATATAAAGAACTCGCTACCAAGTGCACCCCTGAACAGATGAATATAGGGCTCCAAGACCTCATCCTTATAACTGATTGCAGTTACACTGCTTTTGTCAAAGACATTATAAGGTGTGCGGCCATTTAACATGATGCCTGTCCATACCGTTAAACCTCATGCATTATAAAGGGTGCGTTAATCTGCGCTTTAGGTCCCCTACTCTGCCAACTTGGCGATAAATGCACCAAGCGTGGTAAACCAGACGTTTTTATACCTAATAAACTCTTTATGGCAACCTCCAGAGGAAATAATTTGTGCTTTTTCGCACATGCTCATTAATTGGTTTTTTCTTTTAGCATTTTAATTGGTCGTTAATTAGTTTCAGTTTGAAAAATTGATCATTTTCATTGGTTGTTAATTAGTTTAAAACCGTTAAAAATCGTATTCCATTATTTCCATGGCAACAGTGTGAAAACCCGCCAAGTACGGGACCTACAGCACACTTTCGCCAAGTTGGCAGAGTAGGGGACCTAAAGCGCATTTTCACCAAAGGGTGATTTCGTGAACATTGGTAAGCAAGTAGTGGGTCCATAGCTCTCGATATGAACGTAAGGCGGGAATCTGGGTTTATTCTGAACTAGGGTTTATCAGTGAAGAGAACGACCGCTCATTGATCCAAACTCCAACCTCTATGAATTGTGCTAAATGAATTCTCCTATGCGTAGAAATGAGCGTGGTGCAAATCACAGGTCTTGGTGCAAACAAACCTCTCTCATGAATTCTTCTGGAAAGTCACTTTTGAAACTCGTGTTCCTGTAGCCGTTTACAAGTCACAAGAGCTGAGAAGACAAATGGTGATCATCTCCCGCCGGCGTGTCTCTTGGGTGGCCTTGTCCAGACTTTCAATAGATACGGTCTCCTGGAACTTTCCATAAGTTGCACATGACTTTGTGCATTAAATTGAACTCCCTACAAATCAGGATTTAAGGCAGTCCCACTTCAACCCTCCTCACAATTCGCCACCTCATTCTATCATTTAAACGTTCGTAATTGCTTATTGTTACTATTACAATTTGAATTCCATCGATTGCTACACCAAGAGACTCGGCAAGGTGTGCTAGTGAACGAAAAGTGTGTTTTATAACTCTCGCTTTTAAAGCTTGTTCCTATACTGGCTCCGCCCACATGTGTACGCGTAAGTATACGACGTTCATGATTTGCATTTATCTCGAAGTAGGGTTTTTAAATTTCGTTCAGTTGGTGTTCAAAATTAAGAGAATTTGCATATTTCGTCGAATTTCTCGAAATTCGACGAAATATGCAAATTCCCTTAACTTTGAACACCAATGTACATAAACACACAATTATATCTAAAAAAAAAGTATATTTTATTCTGCTATTTGTGCATCCTTTTTAAATAATAAATTAGAAGTTAAGTAAAAAATGTGTATTAAATCTGAATTCATAATAAAGATTATAAATTTTAATAAGGAATTGAATCACTTTGTTATTTAAAATAAATATTGGTCGATTTTATTCACTATAATTGAAAATTAATATTACACAAAATCTAAAAATTTAACTTACCTTTTTTTAAATTTATTAATTTGCAAGTATACACCTGCACTGAATATAGAATGCAGCAAAAATGCGCGGACAAAGTGTTTGCATCATAGAATAGAAGTAAGTTAATTTCTTTTAATTTGTTTATTTCTTTTTGCTTACCACTTTAGTTATAATAAATCTTAGTTTAAGTTTTGTTTTTCGGTTTTTAATCATTTGAAGTAAAATATCTATTTTAGAGTTTAATCAAAGAAAACGACAGTGAAATCATTTGCTTAATGTGCCTCAACGAAAAGAGCCTCGTGGATTCTGGGAGTTAAAAGAGCTTGGCAATGATGATCGACGTCAGCGAAGTGGGCGAAAATACGGTGAACATTTTCAACAATCCCAAGACCATCTAAAAGCGAGCTCAACGAAATCCGAGAGTTTCAATGAAAAGGATCGCTCGTGAATACAAGACCGATGATTGCTATGATTAGGAAAAGTACACTGTTGCCCACCCAAATTGCAACTCCAAGAAAGACAAAAGATATCACAACAGAATTTATTTTGTAGATAACATATTGACCAAGTATCAAATGATTAAATTTAAAGACTTTTGTAAAGTGTTGTTCCTGCCAAAATCAGTAGCAAGAGTTGCAGCCATTGATAAGGATCACTGCTGCCACAAGCCTCAGTATTGATTCAAAGAGACTTTGGATGTGTTCTTGGGGTACAGCAGACCAAGAAATTTCCACGCGTTGCCAAAGTTAATCTGGTGTGGTAGCTGGGGGTCAATCGTTGAACAACCATGGACCGCATGTTTTCTATCGGTGAAAGATCAGAGAGCCAGCCAGGGAAGCAATTCAATCTGTCGATTGACGAAGAATCCTTGGATAATACGTGCCACGGGAAGTCGCGCATAATCCTGTTGAAATAGGGCTGTGGGCAAGCCCTGAGTGTAAGGAAGGACAACTGGCTACAACACTTCAGAGATGTAACGCTGGCTGTTTAAATTACCATCAATACGTACTAGAGGACTGCAAGAGTAATATCAATACCGTCTCATACCATAATACCCGTTGTGGGACCAGCGTGGTGTTGCATAACGCAGCTGTTCAGCATCTTCTCTCCATGGTGTTTCCAGACTCGTATGCGACCATCGTGATGTTGCAAACAGAAGCGTTATTCGTCAGTAAAGATAATTTCATTCCATTCAGTCATCTACATCCTTCTTTCATCGCACCACTGGCGGCAGAGACATCTGTGGTTCACATCTGTGGTAAGTGATGGTATAAATTGAAGTATATTTATGTAGCAGACAGTCTTCTTTGGAAGCGAGTATATGAATTGATATTAATGGTTTGAAGAATGAAGGAAATATCGAATAATTGTAAAAGAGAATTGATTGGGACAATATATAAAAAGTGTGATAAAGTAAACTAAACTAACCATGTAAGCATTTCTCTATCTCTTATAAAGTTATATATCTTACAAAATTTTTACTTGTTTAAACAAGAATAATAATAATAAGAATGTATAAGAAATTAATGCCTTTTGTGTATATATAAGAGAGTGCTAGAGCTAGACTTGAGCTTGACAATCAGCACTAGAACAAAATGATATTGTATGAAATAAATTCGAAAAACTTTTGAATCCGTCTATATTTTTGCATTATTCATTGATTTTAAGCAGGTTTCTGAAAAAATCAATGGAACTATGCTTAAAAAAATTAAAGGAGATTGAGGTTATGGCTGAAATTTGAGACCAAGACAGATACATGATCCACAGAAGTGGTTAGCAATGTGAGAAAAAAAATTACACTTGTTTTTCTGAAAAATGCATTTCTTGGAACATTTGGATAGAAAAGGAAGAAATAGAATTTTGTATATAGGGCAGAAGCGAATAAAAAAGGAATTTCCTGGGGGAAAAAAGTGTTAATAGAGGGTTTCCCAAGATGGCCACAACATTGAATTTCTCTGAAGCATGAAGTCTATATGGCTCATAAATAGAAGCTGGGTTCTTCAGTCCAACACTTCCAGCAAAACGCTTTCCAGCTCTTGAAGAATTTGCAGAGATGCTAGGTGGGGATCAATTCATCTGCCCAGAATATTCCAAATATCTTGTTTTGGATTAATATACGGGAGGTACACTACATTCTATTCGTATGATTCCTTCTTTGAAAAGGAAATTATCCCCCAAGTTAATACGATGTATTCTTCGATTGTCGTCCATTTACATAAAATTATCTCTACTTGTATCTGTATATGAGTGCTTCAGACTATAGTCGCTATTACCTGTAAGATTACAGCTTTCGCTATGATTCTCGAAGAAAAAAAATATCTAGCGAGCTCTTTTAAGCATACTATATTATGAACTATGTTAATAAATCGTTATTTATTTTTAATAATCAGTTCACTACTCTTCTACAGCTCCACTCTACTTTTAAAATTATACCTCAGTAAAAAAAAGGAGAAGACGGAATGATGTATATCAAAACGACTAATTAACAGAGCTCAAAGCGGAACTTTTGATACTTGAAAAACATGTTTTTTTTTTTTTATTTTTTTTATTATTTTTTTTTTTTAATGAAAATTTGAACTTTAGAAAAACATTCTCACAGCAAACTCATATGTGAATCAAATTTTTTTAAAAATAAATCATACTTGATATAGACAAAATTAAATATTATCTAATTCCCAAAGATGAAGAATTGATAGATCCTGATGGAATTGGAAGAATGATGCAATCCTGAAGGAATTGGAAAAAAGGATTGACAATATTCGGAATCTTCTTCTTTACTTAAAAATATATTTAGTTCCAAAAATACTGATTTAAGCATTAAAGAAACATAATATAAAATCGAGTTCTCTAAAATATACGACCGTGAGTTAAATACAAACTGCATATGTAAGTGGGGAAAAAGTTCTAATTGTAAAAGTAAATAATTGTAAGAAGAAATTGCAGTTGTATAAGAAAAATTAAAAAGTCAAACCCGACGAGCGACAGTTGGTTCTTCCCTTCACTGAGGGAAGATGTTTATGCATATAAATATGAACACTACACTACTTATCAATTATATTTCTCTTTACAGGCTGTCTTGTGTTATTTTATATTTCGAATTAAATACTTCAGTAAATGCCATGTTTAAATATTTTCTCATTCAATATTTATTTGTAATGTATATCGAATATAATATTACATAAATACCATGTGTCTTTTACTAGTATCTAACTATTATTAATAATACTATTCTTAATAATTCAGTAAAATGTGTGTAAAACAAATTATATCACAAGTTAAATATGTATCCTATTATTTATCTAAGTTTAATTACGTTTATTCTTATTCTGGCTTATTGAAATAGCTATAATACTCCCCACTAATCACAAATGCGAAGGATTCACGTATGTAAAGGACAGAATGTCGCTTCATTTTCAAATGATCCTAGACAGAGGAGCCCTGCCTCTCTCTAGGACCATACCCTTAGATTATCTAATATAGTTGCGAACGCATTCTTTATAAAAAAAAAATCTATTTATTCAAATGCATACGAGTATTCAATAGCTTATATATAGTTGCTTAATAGAATTAAAAATTGAAACTTTTGCGACTATATGCAAGTTTGCTGTAACAAATATTTATTCCATATTTCTTACTTTCATTAATTTTTGTGAAAAAATAATTAAATGAGTTTAAATATATAAATCATGTCTATAAAATTAATTTTACCTTATCACTTTTACATAGAGCTCAAAACACAATAAGTTGCTTAATGTACTTCGTTCAGATTGTGTTTTGAATCAATTAGATATTGATTCAAATAAACTTTGGATAGTTTTTATTTTTCACCATTATTAACGGGCATTGCAATACACACATATAGTAGATATATCAATATAACAGTTATATATATATATATATATATATATATATATATACACTGATCAAAACAATTAAAGGATATTGTAGTTTTGGTGGATCTTGTGGCTGGGAAACTATTAAGCTGATGGATACATGATCGTCAGACGTAGTAGGTTATATGAGAATAAATTACACATGTTTGGCAGATAAAAAATGCATTTTATTGCGCATTTGTGTACAGAAGGAAAAAAACACAATTTGCGCATATGCGAGAAAAGGAATAAAAAAGGCGTGTTCTTCAAGGAAAATCATTATTTGTAGGGGGTAGGGTTTCCACGGACGTCCAGCAATGTTGAACCCCTTTGAGGCATGGAGTCAAGGAGGCTATAAATAACGAGTTGGGGTATTCTGTCCCACTCTTCCAGAAGAGCTCTTTCCAGTTCTTGGAGAGTTTGTGGGGGTGGTTGGTGGCCAGCAACTCGTCTTCTTAGAGCGTCCCAAACGTACTCTATTGGATTCATGTCAGGAGAACACGCTGGCCATTCCATTCGTACGATTCCTTTATCGAAAAGAAAATCCTCCACCAGCTTAGCACGATGTGGCCTGCAGTTATCGTTCATTAAAATGAAGTCATCTCTGATTGATGCAGCGTAAGCGACTACAATATGTCTGAGGATCTCATCTTTATATCGGCAACCAGTCAGAGGTTCATCTCGAATGATATAGAGGTCTGTGCACCCGTCAATGGAGATGCCACCATACACCAACACTCCCCCACCACCAAATCTGACACTTCTTGCACGAACGCAGGATTATTCCTTTTGACACTGTCACTCCAGATGAAAATACGTCTATTATCAGGATGAACAGAAAAACGGGACTCGTCAGGAAAAGAACATTGCTTTATTCATTTCTCCTCCAGTTCACATGCTCTGTTGTCCACTCCCTGTGGTCGCAACGAAGCCTTGATGTTAGTTTAACACATATCATCGATCGGCGAGCATGCAGACCTACACCATGGAGCCGGTTTCGAACAGTCTCAGATGAAATAGTGATATCAGTAGCCGAGTAAAGGTGTTGTTGGAAAAGAGTAGCGTTTATATTTTGGTGTCTCTAAGCCTTAACACTAAATAACGCTCTTCCTTGAGCGTTGTAGCTCGTCTACGACCTTGCCCTGGTCTTCGGCCTGCACTTCCAGTCTCCAAAAAAACGGTTCCAGATCCTTGAAACCACACTTTGCTACACTCGAATGGCTTGCACTACTTCGGCTTGAGTTTGAGTCCCTTCTAACTTACCAACAACTCTCCAAGCTTCTGAATCAGTTAAATGACTTCGCTGAGACATCGCTCTCATAGAAACAAAACAGTCACTGAATGCTGATCATCCTTGTCTTCATTGTCTTTTATTCAGTTGAAAGTCAAATTTCATTCACTGCCGCTGAAGCGACGTTTTTGACGTCGAACTCAAAATTAGCATACTCCACAGTTTGAAAATGAGAAAAAATTTGCATTTGTGATTCTCTTCTCTCCCATTTTCGGCAAAAAAAATTTCGCATAAATCTTTATTTTCTATAAAATTTACAATATTCTTTAATTGTTTTGCGTAGTATATATATATATATATATATATATATATATATATATTTCAAAAGTAAATAAAAAAATCTATTAATATTAGTGATATTGTAAAATATATTAATCTGTATCTAAATATGATTAATATTACCATTTTTAAGTACTAAAATGTACTATATACTTTTAAATAAATTTCTACCTTATAAAATATATAGAGTCATTTATTTAATTAAAAATGTATAATTATTAGCAGTTGATGATGGTAAATCTACTCATTTCTGAAAATTTTAATGAAAAAGCTGCTATATTTCTAAAAATATATAAAAGCATTTTATAAAATAAGATGAAAAAAAATTAAAAAGATTTATATATTTATTGCAAATAACTGAATTCACGATGAAATAAAAAATATATTTTACTTATACTCTCAACATTTCTGAATACAAATAAAATATTGAATATATTTTATTTTCATTAAATCTATTATATCATGGAAAATTACTGAGTAAATTATAAAAATTATTTCACACACACAAAATAAATAAAATTTATTATATGCAAAATAAATTTTAAAGTACTGCATTTTAGTGAGATATATTTTATTTCTATGAAGTATATTATATTCAAATGTGAAAAATACAAAATTAACTATGCATATCAAAATAAAAATTGTACAGTCTATAATTCAAATCTAATTGAGATTATAAACATTTCGAACAAGATATGATATGTGGGGTAAATTAATTAAAATAAGTTTTCCTACTGAATAAAATATTACTAATTGTGTCAATCTAACGATATTACTTTTCACACTCCATCGAAACAAATTTTGCCAAGAGGTCAATATTCAAACAGACTGAAAGCATCATAAAATAATATACTTAGCCGTTATCATTTTTTAATGTCTCTAAAAGTAAGGCTTTTATCAAACGTTAAATAGCAAAAATTTCTGAAAATTTGTTTTTAAATTCTTGCATTTCTCAAGGCAGATAGCGAAAAACTCTATAATTATATAAATAATATGGTCACCAAGATTCTGACAAGGGAAAAGTCATGCGTCGATTTGAGCATTCAGAAGCCCGTGAATGCAAACATGGCCTTCATTCCCCTAACGCCAAAGAATATTGCACCATTCCTTTCTTTTTTATTTACATGCAGTATTACCTACTACCCATGGTCACCGCTGTGGCTTGCTACTAATGTACCTCACTTCATTGGTCTTGGTACATTTAAACTTACAGCGTCGAACTGGTTTTAAACAGTTTGATCTGAAAATGAATTGTCATTAGCCGAGCAAAAGTGTTGTTGAAGAAGAGTGGCATTCATATTTCCAAGTCCCCAAATCGTTGATGTTAAAATCGATCGTTATTGGGCGTTCTTGCACGCCAGAGAAAAAACGCCTTAAAACAGAAGGGACAATGTTTTTATCATTTAAAATAAACCACACTGCGCATAACTGTTTTTAGAAAATTCGGTGTGATAGTTTGTAAAGGGAAACACAATAGTTTATTACATGAAAATATCAATAAAATTGAAGTGAAATCGGATAGTACTGTCACTTCCGTTTTAGAAGAAGACCAAATCAATGATATTTATTTGCAAACCGCAACTCTAAATATTGTGAGAAATGATAGAAATAAGAAAATTCAATGTTTGTTAGTTAATGGTAGTTCCCGATCTTTTATCCTTTTCTGTGGAATTAAATTTAGCAATAGTAAGGCAAGAAAAATTGAAAATTTATAGTTATTGGTTTTATAGTTATAGTTTGGTTCTACTGAACCAATTAATGAAAAGAGAAATAAAGTGATAATTGAAGTAAATTGTCCCTTTATGCAAATGCATTTAGTTATTGAAGAGTTAGAAACACTAAATATTAGTAATGCTAATATAAGTGTACCTGCAAAAGATATAACTATACAATGTAAGAAAAACAGAATACAAATAGCAGATCAAAGCTTCAATTAACAACTTACAAATTTCATTGTTAACTGGAAGTGATTATTACTAGAAAATTGTGTGACTGGTAAAGTTCGTAGATTATCAGGAACTGAAGTTGCGTTTAAAACAATGTTCATTTGGACGATTAATGGTTCAATCGCTACATCAAATAAGATGATCATACAGCAGTCTGTGAACGTTATGAAGGTCACTTTTCATTCAGGAAGCAATCCAGGTGTCGAATTTATCATATATTGCTAATCTTTGAGAGATTGAATCAATTGGAGTTAAAAATGAAAGTAATAATACTGATAAGGAAAACGAAATTTTAAATCAGTTTAAAAAATCCATTAGTCTAAAAGATAATAATTACCAAGTTAAACTTCTCTTTAACTAAAAGGAGAAAGAGTTAAAAGATAACTATGAAATAGCCTTTAAAAGATTAAATAGTTTAGCTAGGAAATTTATGAAAATACCCAGAATTCTTTAAAAAATATCAAAGAATTATTGATGCTTACCTTGAAAGAGGAATAGCGGATGAAGTTTCTGACAATCCTGGGAAAATATCATTTTACCTTCCACATCAAAGAGTATTTAGAAAAGATAAAGTTACAACAAAACTACGTTTGGTATTTGATGCCCCTGGTCATGCTACAAATTCCTTTTTATTAAATGAATGGTTAGCTGCTTGACCTAATCTTAACCCAGGTTTATTAGGAATATTAACTAATTTTAGGCGCCATAGAATTGTGTATTTATAGCGGACATTGAAGAGGCGTTTCTGCAGATATTGCTTTCACTTGAGGATCGAGATGCAATTAGATTTCTTTAGTTAAATGAGGAATTAGAAGAAGAAAGGAAGTTTTTAGAATGTGACTCGATTTATTTTTAAAGCAACTTGTAGCCCATTTTTGTTTACAGCTACACTTAAGAATCATACTGAAAGTTTCAGATATGATTTTCCAGCTATTAGTGGTTTAATTGAAAATTGTATGTATGTTAATAAGTGGCGTAGACAGTGAAAAAAGAAGCCATAAAACACAAGACATAAAAACATTTTGCAAAAGGCTAGTTTTAATATGTGAAAATGGAGAAAAAATATCAGTTTCTGTATAACAGAATTGGAATGAAGAAGATTCTGGTCTGAAGCCATTAACAGATTGTGGCGAAGTTTTAGGTTATTATTTGGATAGTAGGAAAGAGATGTTAAAGATTATACAGTACTCGATATTACCATATTGAATCCGGATGAAGAAATTACAAAGAGATTTATGTTAAAAGTAATTGTTGAACTCTATGATCCCATAGGGTTTATTAACCCATTTACTGTTACTTTAAAATCCTTATGCAAGAATGCTGGATTACTGGATATGATTAGGCTAAGCCATTACTGCCATAAATTCAAAAATATTTAGAAGGTGGTGTGATGATTTAATTAATTTAAAGTAAATTTAAATCGAAAGACAATACTTTAAAAGTAACAGTTTTAAGGGGTATTTGATATTCAACTGCATTGTTTCAGAGATAGTAGTATTAAAACTTATGTTGCAGTAGTTTATATTACGTTATAGATTGAAATAAAAACTGCATTTGTTTCATCAAAATCTAGATTTGTACCTTTGGAAAAGGTACAAATCTAGTACACGTTTAGAGTTCATGGGTGCTGTAGTATAGGTTGTAGGTTAACGAAATATATCTTGCATAAAATTAATTTGGGAATAAGTAATTGTTTTTATTGGACTGACTTTACGATCGTACTCCACTAAGTGAAAGGAGAACCTAAAAGATGGAAACCACTTGTTAGCACAAAATACTCGAAATTCAAAGCATCACTCATCCCTCATCATGGAACTACTGGCTGGTGGAAAAAAATCCTACTCATATATTAACGAGAGGTGAAAATCCCTTAAAGCTGAAAGAAAAACGAGCATGGTTTAATGGACATTGTTGGTTTTCCGGGAACGCAGCCATTGGCTGGCAGAGTATCCGGACACAGAAATAAAGATAGCTGAAGAGGAAAAGAAGAAAAATAAAAAAATGTCTAATTTTATAAGCTATTTGTATTGAGCCAAAGATTAAAGACTTATTGGAGGTATGTAAAATGAATAACTTTACAAAATTACTTAGAATTACTGCATGAAACAAAAGATTTTTAGTTTGAAAATTAAGGGGAATAAAAAAGAAGGATCACTGACAACGTTGAATGATTCCGAAGTTTACTGGATTAATAGGACGCAAGAGAAAGAATTTTCTACAGAAATAAAAAGTTTAAATTCTAACCAAAAGTTATCAGTTTCTTCAAAAATAGCTGTGTACAAACCATTTCTTTATAATAATGGACTGGTCAGAATAGGTGGATGATTACAATTTTCAGACTTGAGTTATGAACAAAAACATCCATTGTTGCTACCTGGTCATGACGGGTTCACTGAATAGATTATTAATAAATGTCATGAAAGAACTGGACACGCTGGGTCATTAGAGACAATGTCAGATTTGAGAGAAACGTTTTTCATCTCTAAAGGTAGGCAAAGAGAAACATCCCTTATATTCAAGTGCAATTTATGCAAGAAACTCACAGCGAAGCCTTCCACCGAAAGATGTCTTGTTTACCCCCAGATCATGTAAGAGAAGCATTTCTATTAGCAATAAATGGGTTAGATTTTTTATGTATTCTATATGTAATCGAAAATCAGAAACAAAGAAATCATATATTTTATTCCTTACTTGTGACGCAACACGATAAATATATATATACTGGTCAAAAAAAATTAACGGATATTGCGGTTTTAGGTGGATTTTGTGGCTGGGAAACATTTTAGTTGATTGATACATGGTCTTCAGACGTAGTAGGTTCTATGAGAATAAATTACACATGTTTGGTAGGAAAAAAATGCGTTTTATTGCACATTTGTGTACAAAAGGAAAAAAACAAATTTGTACATATGAGAGAAAAGGAATAAGAAAAGATGTTTTCTTCAAAGGAAATCATTTTCAGTAGGGGGTATGGTTTCTACGGACGTCCAGCAACGTTGAATACCTGTGAAGCATGGAAACAATGAGGCTATTAATCACGAGTTGGGGTATTCTGTCCCACTCTTCCAGAAGAGATCTTTCTAGATCTTGGAAAGTTTGTGGGGATGGTTGGTGGCCAGCAACTCGTCTTCTTAGAGCGTCCCAAACGTACTCTATTGGATTCATGTCAGGAGAACACGCTGGCCATTCCATTCGTACGATTCCTTTATCGAAAAGAAAATCCTCCACCAGCTTAGCACGATGTGGCCTGCCGTTATCGTTCATTAAAATGAAGTCATCTCTGATTGCTGCAGCTTAAGGGACTACAATAGGTCTGAGGATCTCATCTTTATATCGGCAACCAGTCAGAGGTCCATCTCGAATGATATAGAGGTCTGTGCGCCCGTCAATGGAAATGCGACCATACACCAACATTTTCAAACGGCCAAATCTGACATTTTCATGCACGAACGCAGGATTATTCCTACTGCCACGGTTCCTCCAAATGAAAATACGCCTATTATCAGGATGAACAGAAAAACGGGACTCGTTAGAAAAAGAATATTGGTCTATTCATTTCTCCTCCAGTTCACATGCTCTGTTGTCCACTCCCTGCGGTCGCAACAATGCCTTGTTTGTCAGTTTAACACATACCATCGGTCGGCGAGCATACAGACGTACACCATGGAGCCGGTTTCGGACAGTTTGAATTGAAACCGTGGTGTGAGTAGTTGAGCGAAGGTGTTGTTGGAGAAGAGTAGTGTTCATATTTCGGTGTCTGCGAGCCATTAACACTAAATAACGATCTTCATTGGGCGATGTTGCCTGTCTAAGACCTGGTCCTGATCTTCGGCCTGCACTTCCTATCTCCAAAAAACGGTTCCAAATCCTGGAAATCACACTTTCTGAAACTCCAATGGCTTGCTCTACTTCGGCTTGAGTTTGGCCCCCTTCTAACCTACGAACAACTCTCCAAGCTTCTGAATAGGTTAAATGACTTCGCTGAGACATCGTACTCATCGAAATAAAGCAGTCACTGATTGCCGATCATCCTTATCTTCATTATCTTTTATTCAGTTGAAAGTCAAATTTCATTCACTGCCACTGAAGCGACGTTATTGACGTCAAACTCAAAATTGGCATATTCCACAGTTTGAAAATCAGAAAAATTTGCATTTGTGATTCTCTTCTTCTGTTTTCGCCAAACAAATTTCGCTAATGTCTTTATTTTATATAAAACTTACAATATCCTTTAATTGGATATATATATATATATATATATATATACAATTAATTATTATAAGTAAAGAAGAATGCCGAAATTATTTTAGTGTACAAAGAATAACTTGGAAAAACTTCATAGAAAGAGCAGCTTGGTGGGGAGGATTTTGGGAGAGACTGGTTCGTTTTGTAAATATTTCCCTCAAGAAAATTTTAAGAAAAGTAACTTTTAGTTACTTGGAACTTGAAACTACGGTCGTAGAAGTTGAAACCATTTTGAACTCAAGACCACTAATTTATATAGATTGAAGAAAATGAGTCAGTTATTTTTACACTTCTTCACTTCCTGAAAGG
>JAPDSC010138310.1:2269312-2286059 GCA_026290005.1 Latrodectus geometricus
TATATATATATATATATATATATAAAATTTAAAGGAATAAATATCTAAAAATTTAAAACTAAGAACAGTAAAGTGTAAAGTTTGAATAACATTGATCAACAAGACAGAAACTATTAAGTGCCATAGCTCTATGCAAGAAGAAGAAAGTACAAGCTTAGAAGCAAATATAGAAATATATCCTTAATCTCAAAATGAATGAAATGTTGCTAATATGGTTTCTTACAGTGAGTACACAATTCTTAAAATAGTTCTTGTCCACTTTGAAAATTTAGGAAAAACCAAATCTCTTAATGATTGATAATATGTAGCTCATAAAATATGATAGTCATTATTATACTGTGATATTTGTTACTTCCTAGATTGCAACATTATTGCAAAAGTAATTTATATCCTGAAGAAGCAGTGAAAGTTCATTATTGTTTTACAGTTTTCATTGTTACTTTTTTTCTTTAAAAAACAATTTTTTAATGTCTTTATAAATATAAACACTTCTACTGACCTGTAATCTTTTCCATTTTTATTTCTTTGAATTGAAATTTCAAAATTTACAATAAAGATTTAATTTTAACATATTAACATTTTACAAATGAGATTTTCCACTTAATTAATTCGTTCATTTTATAATCAATATCTTTTATTTAATATATTTTATTTGGTTTGAGAAAAAAAAAAAAACCTTTTAAGTTACAGCGACATCATTCACAATTTTTATTTTTAATTCACTTGATACATTTATATTTTTTTGTGTGTTTGAATAATGATCAGATTCAAATTCTCAAAGGATGATTGAAATTAAATGTTAGAATAACATTTCTTTCATAAAAAAAATATTACACTGGTGGCAAAACTTAAACAATAAATGTTTTCCTTGTCCTAATTCTACGAGAAATCATCTGAGAGACATGAAATTCACAAATGAGGGACAGCATCTTGTATTTAAGCCATGACGAATGCATAGTTACGTAAAAATTAATACAATGCATACAGTATTGAACCGAACAGAAAACGCTTTATTTAGCTCATATAGTTACACGTCCAGGCCTGTCCTAGAAGAAGAACAACGAGAAGATATTCCTTAGTATGGGATATGCCCAAACCTTACGGCAATGGTTGCTTTTCACCGTCTCTCCATACTCTCTCATCATTCTTGATGTAAGAGTGTCCATTCCTCAATATTATTGTCTCGAGAAAGAGCACAGAAAGTCTTCTCCAGATGGGAATTCCAACACATGCGAATTGAGTAACAGATTTTGGCTAAGACTCAGCGACTTGTTTGTGTAAATATTGTGATAAATCTATCAAGTTAGCAAGTGTGTCTTCTTGTTAAATATGGCGGATTTATTTAATGGGTGCGTAGTGCGTTTACATATTCTGTCTTTTCAAAAGATGTTAGTTCTTAAAATTGTTATATTTTCATAAAAATCATAGAACATCGTGATTGAAAAATTCTATGTATTATTAGAACAGTGTGAATTATTTTTTATTTAGGTATGTGCCAACAAAAATACAAATAGTGATTAATTTTAAACTTCTGATTAATATGTAAATTCATAATTTGCTATGTATATTAAAACTAGATATGCATAATCCAGCATAAAACCCTTACAGCTTTTTTGACATAGTTAATATATACAAAGTAGATGAAGAAACTAGGGAAGAATTTTACGTTTTGAAATATTTAGCAAAACATTTTCAATTATAATAATAAACATTATTGGAATTATTGATTTTAGTTGTAAGTTTTGCTTTTCCAATTTAAAGTTAGACTAGATTTCTTTTTTATATAAGATTTCCTGCATCCAATCAACATGTCTAACCAAACATGCTATTGAAACTTATCTGTACTCATCCATAGATAATACTAGGACTGGTCTTGGAATGCTCCCCAAATTTCGAGAAAAAAATTCTGCATATAAAAACCATGATGTATAAAAATCTCTGTTATTTAAATATGAAAGAAAAATAGTTGCATATTTAACAAGTTTTATTTATATATTTTTGATAAATAAATCCATAAAAAGAGAAAAATATTAAAATTTTAAAAATGATAGTTATAAATTAATTGTTTTATAATTAAATTATCCATCATTTTCAATATCTATTACTTTTATGAACTATTTTATTGAAAATAATAAAATGTAAAGCATACAATCGATGCAAAACCTTTTAAGTTAAAAATTTAATTTAGTTTTAATTTAAAAAAATATAATTACTTTAATTTAGTTTATTTAAATTTAATTTTAATAAAATTTAGTTTTAATTTTCACATGAAAAATTATCTTACACACAAGTAATATTCTTAATTGAAGTTTACATAATGATTGGAATAGATGATGTTTACATCAGTATGCATACATGATGATCGTGTTTGTCAGACATCCGGTTTTCAGACAAATTCTGCCCTGTTTTACATCACGTCCTAGTAAAAATTCAATTTAGTTTTATAGATGACCAAAAAAAGTAATTCAATTTCAAGGATTCTTTAATATAAGTACTTTGTCCTTTATTTCTGCAGTATATGAAAACTAGAACAGAAAAAAACATCAACAAGACTCTAAACGAACAAGTCTATAACAGTATAAAGGAAATATTTGATGAATTTTATGAAAGAAAACAGTTTTCATGGGTCACTCTGACAAAAGCAAATGATAATTATAGGAAAACGCTGAAACATCTGCTGATATTAATAGCAAACTTCTTGATGTATCCTACATGAAAATAAACAATGATCAGCTATTTGACGAACTTGCACTTGATAAGGAGTATTTGTAGTCAAATTGGGAGCAGTGGAAGCACAATCAGAAATGCGATTATTTTAAGAGAAGAAAAATGGCTCACACATACAAAAGCTATTTGATCACTTCAAGGCTAAGTACATAAGAGCATCCAATCTGAATAAGATTGTTGACTATGCTTTTGCTTACCTTTGGATATCAACACCAGTTGAAGGAGTATTTTCTTTGATCAAATAAGCTTGGACTAATAAAAGAGGTTTAATGAAGAAATCTATGGTTAAAATTTGTTGACAAGTAAAATTAATATCAGATTAGCTTATAAGGACATCATTAAAACCAAAACAATTCTTGTTAATCCATAAATTCAAATGTTTGTAGTGTTGTAAGTAGTTTAAATAAGACGGTCCTCGTGCAGATTTTTACTCATTTTATTTTAAAGCAATAAAAATTAAAAAAGTAGTAAGTATATTTAAGTAATGAGCTAAAATAATAAAAAAGTAGTAAGTACATATAAGTCAAGCTCCATTCTTTTCAGTGGTAAGAGGCGGAATGATCTCGTATATATAGAGAGAGCGATGTTCTTGGAATAATTACGTTTGCGCCAACATTCCGACCCACTTTCCCTTGCAAAACAGTTCTATACGAATTGGTTACATCATACAATAATATTCTTTTCGAGAAACACAGTAAATATAAAGAATGAACAAAAACATTATATTTTTATGACAATATTGATATACATACTAAATCTGTAAAGCTATCAATTTCAATAAAACAAATTTTATAAAAATATTTGAAAAAGGGTTACACAAATTTTACAACTCCATGCATCAATAGGTAATGGGCATAGTATAGAAACACTTCGTTTAAAAATACCCCAGATTGCATTTTCACATCAACTAGCCTTATATTCCCAACCTTTCGGTATATTTTAACTATGGTACCCGCCATTAGAAATAAAAAAAAATGCTTTAACTATTCTACCTATATGCCATTTATTTGTTGGTACATTCTCTTCTTTAACTAGAGCCATATCTCCTAAATCAATATTTTCCTTTTCAAAAAATCATATATTTTCTTGTTGCAAATTATTTAAATAACTAAGACTCCAATGTTTCCAAATTGATTTTGTTATCTTTATAGTTCTTTCCCATCTACTTAGACGGGTTTCATTTAAGTTTAAATAAATTGACTCAACCAGTGCTGAAATAGGTCGACCAATAATAAAATGAGTACATCCAAACCAATAAGAAATGATGTCAGTACACTAAGTTCACCTGTATCTGAAGAAAGGGGGGGAGGTCAAAGGACGCCGTTCGCCCTCTTTCTGACAATAGTATGATTCCAGATTCATAAATTTTTGGTCTTTGCTGGAAAAAACTGATCCCGGTGATTTTTGACCTCTTCATTTGAAGAAAAGATTTTATCACCCGAAACATTTTGAAATGATCTAAACAAATAATAATCCGAAGGCACCAGATCTAGAGAATACGGTGGGTGTGGCAATGTATCCCATTCAAGCTGTAAAAGCTTTTGGCGAGTGGCCAAACTTGTATGAGGTCTCACATTATATTTGTGAAATAATACACCTTTTCTGTATTGATTAATTCTGGCCTTTTCTGTTGAAGTGCATCATTCAGTTTGTCCAGCTGATGATAGTAGACTTCCGAATTAATTGTTGTGTTATCCAGTAAAAGCTCTAAAAAACAGTGCCTTTAAAATTCCACCAAATAGACAGCTTCACCATTATTTGATGGATATTGGTTTTCGAAATGCTTTGAGCCGGTTCATCTTTTTTGCTCCATGATCTCTTGCTTTTAGCATTGTAATATAGAACCCATTTTTCGTCCCCAGTAATGATACGCTTCAAAAGTAATCTTTTTCGTGAAGTTTGAGAAGTGAATCACAGACGCCATAAATTTCTCTCCGTGAGAACATTGGAACCCACATATCAGTAGAGAAAATATAAGAGAGCTAACGCAATAGCTCATTTCGGGAAACTCAACCACCCCTTCTCATGAATAATGGTGTGAAGAAAATTCATAATTTGTTAAAACAAAAGAGAGTTGTATTGTACCCATTATTTTAAAAATATAATGGGTACAATACAACTCTCTTTTGGCACCCACTTTTGAGAATAATGGTTTTATTTTATCCACACATATTTCGTAAAATAATGATGGCACTATTTTATAATAATTATTATTATTATTATTACAATGGTATTCACAATGCCATTGTAAAAAGAATTCTTAAAAAAAGTAGCGAAACAGCCCACCAGGTCAGTAATACCAGAAGTCAAGTTCCAACAGCTGTTTATAAATTCTAGAACCGGAGTTCCAGTATCACGTCATGGCTTATATTTTCTGTTCTTAAGAAACTAGTTATTTTGCCGTTTGAAAATGAATTTGCAAGTATTTCGTCTTGTGCAAGTTTTCATTTTTTTAATATTGAGATGTTTATGACTACATTTGATATGCATTAGATTTGTATTGAATTCTAATGCATATCAAATGTATAGACGGACAGTTTTTTACTTATATTAATTAATTTATTTTTCTGATTATTAAAAAGATGATTTAGTTATTTAATTAAGTGCATCCAATTCCTTTAAATGAAAATGTAAAGCAAAAAAGCATAATTTTCACGACTTAAATAAAATTTCATTAACAATCGTTACAAAGAAATTGGCGCAAAAGGGGTAAATTTTAATATTTACCTTCAAATCTAAGATTTTGTCTTGTCGTAATATGTAGTTAAAAAACGTGAAGAAGTGCAGTTCATGTTTTTGTGTTAAAAACTTCAGGATTTCAGATTATATTAATGCTTATTTCCTTAGTAACGATGTCACTATTTTCCATTGTTTAATCTTCCTTATACATGGCATTTACTAAGTTTAAAAAGATAAAATTTAATAAAAATAATTCTTTGTGTTGCTCATTTATTAGTGTACAGTGTTGTTCATTTATATAACAAATTATATTGTAATCATTTAATTCAGGGAATTTTGTACAATCGAGTTAATCATTAAACTTAGTTTCTGCTTTTTGGCTATATTGCTGTACTTTAAATTTTAGTCGTACATGAATAATTTTCTAAATTATTTTTAAATACATTAATAGTGCCTGAATAACTTAAATATTTCACTGTTTTTTCCCCCATTGTTTTCAATGATGTATTTACATTGTTTTTAATGATATACTCTTAATATTTGAAATTTCTGTTGAAAAATTATAGGTATCATTCTTTATATTTTATGCCTATTTATAATTTACTGCTCGTTTTCATTTGGCAATGCAAATGTGCATTTTACCAATAAGAAAAATATTTCTTACCAACTCACTCCATTTAAGATTTATTTTATTCAAGACTTATTGTTTCTTGAGTTTTTTTTTTTTTTTTTCTTTTTTTCAGAAATGTTAAAGAAAGAATTCCCAATTCTCATATTTGATGATGGATTGTAATACGAAGAGTTAATGAAGGTATTGTACTATTTCATTTTAGTAATAATTTTAATTAAGATACTATGCAGGAAATAGGAAAATTTCAGAATTTAATAGTGAATTTACTATATTGAATAAGATATGTAAAAAATATACATATTTTTAATGTATATATTTTATTTTTGAAAATAAATACAGGGTGTCCAGAAAAGGACTCTCTGATTTCAAAATTAAATATCTCGAAAACAAAGATCAATAGAGGAATGCAGTAAACGGTATGCTTATAGTGAAGGCTGTAAGAATTTTATACAGCAGTTTGAAATAATAGTTACAAAAGCGGCAAATAGATGGCACTGTAATCGCCATACGTAATGCCTAGTATAAATAGTGATCCGAAGCCCAGAGCGATCAGTTCCACTATTGAAGCGTGAAATGAGGTTAGCGTACCGAAGGAAAAGATTAAAACCATGTACTCCATTGAAAAACGCGTTTTTCTGGTGCTAGAGTACCACAGGTTAAAAAAGAGTCCTACGGCAACAAGGCGCAGTTTTTAGCACGATTTAATGTTCCGAAAGGACCCGATGCGAAAACCAGTCGTACGCTCTTCGCCAAATTTCAACGAACAGGAAGCGTAACTGATGATCTAGTGGGAAATGTTGGAAGCAAGCAAACTGCAGTTACGCCTGAAAATGTCGCCACAGTTTCTGGAATTATTCAGCAAAATCCAATGTCATCCATCTGTAGACTTGCATCTGAGACTGGTTTGAAGCGTTCCAGTACGCAGAAAATACTGAGAAAGCGCCTACACATGTTTCCATTCAAAGTTCAAACTCACCAGGTTACCCTTACGAGCTGTGCAACAAAGGGTTGACTTTGCTAATCAGATGCTCACAATGATTGATAGTGAAGGATTTGATATTGGCTGCATCTTGTTTACAGATGAAGCACACTTCCACCTAAATGGATTCCTGAATAAACAGAACTGGTGATTTTGGGGTTCCGAAAATCCATATTGGTGTGAAGAGAAAACCCTGTGTTCTCCTAAAATTACTGTGTGGGCTGCAGTATGCAGCAGAGGCATTATTGGACCTTTTTTCATTCGAGAAACGGTCACTAGTGAACGTTACGTTGCAATTTTGGAACAATTTATCGCCACACCGAAAGTGTTAGAGGATCGATCACGTACTGAATGGTTTATGCAAGATGGATCCCGACCACATCGTACCGAACAAGTGGTTCGCTTTCTTGATGAATACTTCGGGAATCGAGTCATTGCTTTGGAATATCCCAAATTTATTGGTGCAGGCATGGATTGGCCTCCATATCAGCCGGATTTGGCTCCCTGTGACTATTTTTTGTGGGGCATTTTGAAAGACATTGTCAACCCAAAGCATTCCGCCACGCTGGACAAGCTTGAATCGGCGATCTGTGTGGCATGTGAATCCATTTCTGCTGAGACACTACGAAATGTGAATACACTACGTGATGGCAAATTTCATTCTTCGTTTGCGCCACCTCTGTAGTGCTAATGGTGAACATTTTGAAAACATTGCGATGTGTTTTTTTGCAAAGAATGTTTTCATACGATTATTTCATTTATGTATGCTGATATGAGCTGTACCGCGTACAGCGACATCTGTTAGCAGATTTTGTAACAATTATTTTAAACTGCTGTATAAAATTCATTCCTACAGCTTTCACAATAAACATACCGTTTATTGCATTCCTCTATCGATCTTTGTTTTCGAGATATTTAATTCTGAAATCAGGGAGTCCTTTTCTGGACACCCTATATATATATATATATATATATATATATATATATATATATATATATTAAATAGTTAATGTATTCTATTAAATAATTGTCACTATTTTTAACTACCAGTCAACAATAGTTTGTTAATTGTGATTCACTTGCTATACCTGCTGTTCTCAATTTAGGCTTAAAATTTTCTCTTTTCCCTACTCTTTGGGAAAATGCTAAAGTGGTCTTAGTTCCAAAATGTTTGAACTCAAATCGGCCACACCTTAAGAATATTTGATGTATTAGCTATTACCTTGCATTGGAAATTCTTACTAACAGATTAAGATGGCATCTTAACAATCACAATTATGTTAGTGAAGACCAATATGGGTTTACACAGCAAAAATCAACGAAAGATACACTTCAGCGACTTGGTTACATTGTCAAGGAAGAAAAAAAGAAAACTTTCTGTACCATTCTCCTTTCATTGGACATAAAAGGAACGTTTGATAATGCTTGGTGGCCCTTTGTCATAATGAAAGAGGCTAATACTCCTTCAAATATTCTCAATTTTTTTCGCAGTTTCCTGAACAACAGAGCTACTGTCCTCACTCTTGGCAATAAATCGAAAGTCATTAATATCCACAAAGGATGTCCACAGGGCTCTGTCTCTGGTCCGTTTCTTTGGAACCTAATAATGAATGATTTACTCAAAAAACTAAATGCATTTAATTGCTGGAAAATTGCTTTCATCTATGATTTTCTCATAATTATTCAGAGTAAGAATTTTCTCTACTTATGCAGTACTACTCAAGATATTCTTGATCTTGTTTATAACTGAGCTCAACAATGTAAACTGGAATTCAATCAAACGAAATGTAATTTAATGATGATTCACAAAAACAATGATGCCACTCTCAATCTTGTTATGGGTAACCCTTTTCTGAAAGTTGTCGATAACATTAAATATTTTGGCGTTGTTGTTGATAATAAACTTTATTGGAAAGAACATTTGAAATACATTTTATCTAAGATTAATATTCTTATAAATGGATTATATAGAGTTTGTAGTAATAGTCAATGTATTAAATTCGAAATTGCTAAATTGATTTATAAACAAGGTATTGTTCCCATTATTCCTTATGCCTCGCGAATTTGGGGAGACAGTTTGAAGAAAAAAAAATAAGCCAAAAACTCGTCAGAAAAATACAAAGAAGACTGCTCTTGAGAATTGCTAGATGATATAGAACAATCAGTTATGATGCTCTCTTCATTCTCTCTCGTCTTCCACCTCTTGATGTTGTGATTCTTTATGAAAATGAAGCTTTGCTCAAGACTCTTTTACTAACCATCTTAATGGTGACTTGAATTATTCTTCCCTACCTCATCCATCAACAAGATCTCTTGCTCCTCTTGTTGCATTTGATAACATGCAGGAAGAAGACTACGATATTATTTACTCTACAGGTGGGAATAAGGTTAACGAAAAGTTGATTACTTGCCTACTCATGTTTTCAGAATGATTTTGAAGTGAGTCATCAAATGTACCGCATTAATGACTATTGTTCTATCTTCCAAGCGGAATTACAATGCATTAATCTTGCTGTTAAAGATACCATATACAAGCTTTTTAATTTTTTTTTTTAATTTGCAGTGACTCGATTTCATCCCTTCTGGCTCTGCAAGATGTAACAAATTATGAAAAATTCATTGTAGAAGTACAGACTTCTATTCACGTGTGCAATATTAAACATTTTTCCTTCTGTTTCTCTCATGTTAGAGCCCACAGTGGTGGATATGGCGATGAAAGAGCAGATTATCTGGCCAAATCTTCTTTATCACTTACAAATAAACTTAATACCAGTCTTCCCAAGTCTTTTCTTAAATCCATTTCCCAAAAGAACATCATCGCAGAATGGAACTCAAGTTTTGTTTCCTCTCCCAATTGTAAGTAGACTAAATCTTTTTTTCTCCTTCAGCTTTCTGCAGAATTAAGAACCACTGGTTCCATGCTGACTTTAAAATTACTCAATTCTTCACCAGACATGGAAAACTCAATAGCTACCTTCATCATTTAAATATCAAAAACAGTGACGTGTGCATCTGCAACTCTGGGGTGACATCTTTCTCACATTCTTCTTGAATGCCCATTTGTCTCACAAGAAAGGAACGAGCTTCGTAAAGACTTGAATAATAGATGGCCCCAAATTTTAGAAGAGACTTTTTTATATTTTAAAATATTTATCCATTCTGTAATTTAACTTCTCCTTTTTTTCCTTTTATATCCTGTTTTTTCTCTCTTGTATTTTTTTTTCATGTCATGATTTATCTTTAAGAAATTATGTAGTACATTTATTGTACCTTCGGGCCCTGTTTGATATTCCTTGGCACACAGGAAGATAATTTTGTTCTCTCAAATAAAGAAAAATGTAATTCTTACTTCAATTACAAAAAAAAATAATAATAAATAAATAAAATAAAATAAAAGATAAAATTTAGTAATCAATTTCAATTTAGAAGTTTATTTCATATATATATATATATATATATATATATATATATATATATATATATATATAAAAACTTTTCTAACCTGTCCAAGCTTTTTGTAATACCTTTGAAACTTAGTAACATTTTAACCATTAGCTTTATTTTTATTTATTTATTTTAGATTTTAACATTGAACTGACATTAACAACATTAAAAAAAGATTAGCAACCCCCAATAAAAGTTGCCCACACTATCTTACATGTCTAACATATTTTGGATTCTTTTATGGTTGTTATATTATCTAAAATACTTTTATTACTAGTTGAGCAGTAATTTAGAATTTTAGACATTTTATTTGCAAGCACTAATAACTTGATTAAATATATTTTGAATTAAATAAGAAAATATATAGTAAATTTTAGTCATTTAGTTAAATATATTTTTTAAGTTAATATTAAATTAGAGATATAATAGAAGTAAGAATACATAAGTTTATAAGATTTAATTCATTAGGCCGAACTGGTAGCCAAATAGTTAACGCTCTTGCCTTCAATTCAACAATTCGTGGGATTGATTGAAACCCATGTGCTTCCATATGTGTAGTAGTTTCGAATACTCTTTAAACTCTAGGTTCTAATCTAATTAGCCCTTGTGTGCGAAAAATGATCGTTCAGCAACAAACCTCAAATAATAGTATTGTTTTTTATTTTATGATAAATTTTATGGTGAAAATTCACAATATAAGTATGTGCCATTTGAACTTGAATTGCAGTTGTGGATGCCTTCATAAATAAATAGCGAAAAATTCAGTTTTTTTCTGTTCTTTTCCCTGTACATCTATTTGTAATATAAATGATGATAATTTTTAAAATTTTCTATAGTAATTTGTATTATAAAAATCTTGCAATTTCTCTGAAGCAGTTAAAAACCTTTTTTTTTTGTTTTTATTTATTTAGTTTTTTTCTATGAAAATTATATTTATTATTTATATATAGGTGCACACTTGCTTGATACAAGTAATCTACAAACAGTTTCTTCAGTTTGTCTTAGAATATTTTTTTTAAGTTGTATAAATTATTTATTCTCATAAATATTTCAATACATTAAAATTTCTTTCAAGAATTTAAAACATTTTTATCTAATAGATAAAATTGGTAAATTATGCAGTAGCATTGTATGGATATAAATGTATATATAGCTGCTACAAAACTAATTTACTAAGTTTTGTGTGACAAATTATTTTTAAATTTTTGGTTCATTAGTCATTTTTAAATAGTTTAATGTTAATAAATTCTTACATTTAATTTTAAATGATGATATTTTTTAAATAATTATCTGTCCTTCTTCCTATTTAAATTAGTCACCTCCTAACAGTGGCAATCCATTTAAAATGTCATAGATCTTACTCTAGTGTTTGATAATCAATCTTTTCAGTCTTTTTAAGACATTCAAATTGGCGAGCACTTAATCCTTTCAAAAGTTAGTTCTTACTAATCAAGGTGATTTTATTATATTTTGTCATGATTAAAATGTTTACATTTTTTGAAAATATTTTAAAAATTATCTTGGTGTGATTTGGTATATATCACGTATTATAATGTCTATCAAATAATAGTTATTGAATGAGATTATTAAAGTAATAAACGCATGTCTTTTACTTTATTGTTTGATATATTTTGAATTTTTTTAAATACCGTATAACTTGAATAAAATTTAACTCGATGTTTTATCTTGGCATGAAGTTTTATATTACTTTTATTGTAAAATTTTATAAAAATGTAAATTTTTCTTTTTGTATAATAGGTTCTGTCCATCTTCAAATACCTCAGTTGTCATTTGTTCTTCTGTGTGACAGTCAAAGCACAGAAGAACAAATGGATTAATAGAAAATATTGCTTTGAGGAATATTTTTCATTTCATTAATCTGTAGATTAATTTTTCTATTGGATTTGATATAAATGTGAACAAAAAAAAAAAGAAGTTTTCAAGCTTTTTTTCTTTTTGTGTTTAAGGTGTAAAAATATTTTTTTGTCATAAGAATGTGAATTTATTAGTGATAATTTAAAATGACCGTGCTTGTTTAAAATAAATAAACAAAACATATTGCTATATTTGTTATTTTTCTTTTTATTTCACCCACTATATGTTTTTATTTTTCACAATTTGTGCTTAATATAACTGTGCATTTTAAATCAAGTTTTCTAATGAATTTCTTATGTTTATATCATAGGTCTCAAAAAATAGTTTTGCCATAGAAATGTGAGTTTGTAATAATTATAATCAAGAAGTGATAAATATCATCTCTTTGCGTTTAGAGACCAATGAAAATTATTTTATTAGACAATATAATAAACATTGCTTTTAAGACAAAAAAAAATTAATTTAATGTATTTTACAGAAAGTATGCAAGGTTTCATGATTTAAATAATAAAATATATGAAGTTCATTGAATAAAAAAATGAGTTTTCTCAGTTTTTTTATATTTAAAAATATAGAATAATTGACTTTAAATTTTTCTCTTTGTTTTTTAATTAAATAAATGTTGACATTATAATAAATTAAAGTGAATTGATACTGCTTATTTAAAATAGTTTTGTGTAAACTTTAAAAATATGACATTTTTTTAAGAACAAAATTTAAATTATTAAATACAAGTTAATTAATGTTGATAAAAAGTGTGGATTCTTGATTTTTTTTTTTTGTTGTACTCATTAATTCTACAACAAAATAAGATTCCAAAATTATATCAATCATTGGAAATACATGAGTAGAGATATTTTTGCTCAAACTAATTTTTGATAGAAAAAAGTTAAATAATACAAAGATTTAGGTTTTATTAATAAATAACTCAGGGAATTTTTAAAAAAACTTGGCTTTTATATATAATGGAAAATAATATTTCTAGCCTTATTCCAGAAAAATTAAAAGTTCCAGGTAAATCAAATAAGCAACTTTTCTACTTTTTATATATACTTTTATTCAAAAATTCATTCTTGCCTCAAAATATTGTAAATGCTTAGAAAAATTATTTCTTTTGAGTAAATTTTTAATTGATATTTTAAGTATGCGTTATATTAGCTTATTTTTCTGATTATTATGTACACTTATTGATACAAAATAATTGAAGATAAAAAAATAATTATTACCTCGTAGAAAAGAAATGAAACTTAGAAAAGAATATAAATGTATTTTCTCAAGAAACATCTAATTACAAAATCCTAAAATTATAACTTCGGTAAAAGTGCTTTATAAACAAATGTAGTTTAAGATACTTTTAAAATAGTGATAAAACTTAATTTAAAATTATGAATAATTTAAGGAAAAAATTATAAACATAGGTAAATATAATTCTCACGTCCACTTGGTCCTGAAAGGACGTCCTGAGGACCACCGTTTGCAATCCCGGCAAACGGGGCCCACTCATATATATGAAGGACAAAGTCAAAAACTTTTTCTCCAAAGAGGATATAAATATACATACTGGTGAGATATTTTAAGTATTTAAAGATAACAAATATACAAACAAAGAAAAGGAAATGAATAAAAAGAAAAGCCCTGAATATTTGGTTAAGGTATCCACTCGCATCACATTAATTTATAGCTTTCTAGCTGAATTTAAATAGCTTCATACAATGATACTTAAATCATCTGAAAAAGATGAATTGATCGAGCGCTTAAAAAATTTAGAAGAAAAGTTTCTAAAGATAATTGAGAGTTTTGATGAGAGCTGAAGAATCTTTATAATCGAAGAAGCCATTATCTTTTAATAGTTCTAAAACTATTAAAAAATATATTTCTATTTTTTTTTCTTTATGATTCATTGAAAGGGTTTATAAATGCTTCTTGATTGCACATTTCAGCCCGTAATATGCAAGCTATTTTTCTATAATGAAGAGAGAAGAATTGATTAGACAGAATATGCAGTTTATATTTAAAGATGTAACACCAGTTTAATCTATTCTGAAACTCCAAAGCGAAGTCTTCATCGAAAGATTGGTATCGAGTAATATATCACCAATTTAGTCGTTCTTTATATTCTTTCATTACATATTCACTAAGATTTTGAAAAACAGGCACTAACTCTATATCTAGTTTTTCATGATATTTTTGAATGAAGGATTCACTCAGTGTTTGATGGTGAGATATAGCTCTCCAGTCTAACAAATGCTGTGTGTTCTTCCATAAGCACCTCAGACATCGGTTGATACCTGGCAATGTTCATGAAATACATGAAACGACAATTTCTGGTATTTAGAGATAATAGTCCAATCTTCTTCAGTAGCATATTTCCTCTATGAAAGACTCAAATATGAGAACTAGAAGACATATTGCCAATTAACAAGTTCTGCCAGCCTTCTCAAAACATCCTCAGAAAGAGTTTTTTTTTTTTTTTTTTTTTTTTTTTTTTTTTTTTTTAAATTCGTTCCAATTTACTTTTTGTTTGGCATTTATTATGTTATATTTTTTATTCTCTAGGTTTACTGTTTATAATGTAGTAGAGCTAAAGTGTTAATACCATCAGGTAATATATGACACTTGTCATCTTGTCCTGAAAGGGTAATTTTATTTACCTGTACAGAATGAATATAATGTTTTGTGAATCTAATGAGATTCATAGATCTATATTGTTTCTTTTGTGAGAATAAACAACTTTTATTGATCCCAAAGGAAATCCTATTTTTCACAACACACTTCTTTACTCCTTTTGATTTTTTCATAACTCACTTTATTCCTTTTGATTTTTTCACTAAATTTTTTTAGTTTTACAGGCATAAATTTAATATCTTAATCCCACAAATTCTTCTAAACTTTTTCCTGCATTTTCATCTTTCATTTTTGCCAGAACCTTTTTATTGACTCTTGGCAGTCCATATCTATTATCCAGATAATCAGAGGTGGCAAAATATTCAATCATTCCTTTCATATCTTCATAAAAATCTTCTGTTTTAATATCGTAAAACTATCTGTATCCATATATAGTAATTTAATGTGTTCTTCATATTTGGGTATCCTCAAATTATAATGAAAATTATACTTTAAATGCTTGGATAAATCTAAGACACTCATTACAACATATATAGATTTATTAAAGAGTACTTTGGTTTTATTTACATGAATAGCAACTAATTTTTCATCCAAAATGCTTCTTCTTTTGAAATTTGGCTTAACAATGAACTTTTCTGCCTTAATGGGATAGCAACACCGTCTGATACCGAGTCTTTTTCTAATGATTTCCCTCGTTTTTCCTAATACTGAATTGTTCATGAGTTTATAAAAATCTTTTTCAAAATCATTAGTTGCTTTTGACCTCCTTTTTTTGTTTAAATTTATGTATTTCTTCAGCCAAGGTGCTTGATTAAGATCTAAAACTCTATGGACATTTTTCAGTTTAATACCCATTTGAAAAAATTGTGTTTTAAAACCCTATAATGGACCACATAATTCTCTTTATCATATAGAGTTGTCAGTAATTTACTTTGCTTTGAGTTATTAAGTATTCTATTCTCATATGCTAATGATAAGTCTGAATGGAGTTTGTGAAAATATTCAGGATATTGCAAATCACATTCTAATATATATCTTGTGTCAGAATCATCCGGTATTTTGGTTGCATCTATTTTAGTACTCCTCCACTGGAAAAAACCATGTTATAGAAATTGACTCATTGCCAATCCATGTAATTTATTTGCATCTAGATACATTAAATAATTATAGAATCTTTGTTCCTATCAAAATCTTTCATATACTTATTATTGGCTTTTCCCGGGTATTGGGGCGACTCGTAATCGAAAACTGATTTTGATTATGAAACTTATTTTATAAAAGGTGAGATGACAGCAACTTTGAACTTGAAAACGAGATGAGAGAATTCTACGAAAACTCCTATTACACTTTAGCCAGATCGTTGCCTTATGTTGTGTTTACTTTTGTTAATAAATATACTCATCAAAAAGGATTACTATAACTACAGAAAGATAACTTTATCAATTTTTGAAAATGTCTTTCTTTGTGACATCGGTCGGAAATCCATATTGGAACGCGGATGGAAGTATTCCAGATTTCAATAAATTCGTAACTAAAGGGAGTTAAAGCAATCTATGCCTTTTTAGATTTTCTTTTAACTAACTTATTCGCGAAGCTTTAGTTTGCGTTGCAAAATATCGTTTAGATGTTTGAAATTTATTTTATAATTTGTAAAACTTCATGTGTCTCTTCATGCTTAAATTGAAATTTATCAGAGGTAATTGTAATTCTTTGAATTTTTGCTTGTTTAGAGATATATATATATATATATATATATATATATATATATATATATATATATATATATA
>JAPDSC010138310.1:2286069-2296185 GCA_026290005.1 Latrodectus geometricus
ATATATATATATATATATATATATATATATATATATATATATATATAACTGTTCTATGTTGCTTCCGTTTCCACCAAATTCATTTAATGTGTTTACACGATTTCCCTATTCATATATAACTAGATAAGAACTTAAAAATATATATTTCGTAATGTGTACATTTTCCTGTTAGACTGTAGTTTGTTTTTACGCTTAAGCTAAAACGTCCAGCAAAACGATTTTTTTTATAAAATCCTTCGGGCTTTTTATTTTTTTGATATAATGCAATAATGTGTGGTTTAAGGTTTTCATTTCCCAAGGTAAGTTATTAAAACATTTTTCAAAAAGTTTGGATTGTCAAAATTTAGGTTTACGTTTTTCCTTGGTAAAATCTGAAACAGAACGCATGAGATAAGGATAAATTAAATATTCATTGAATCAAATGTAAAATGGTTTAAATGAAACGCAGCGAAGTAGATACATTAATCAAAAAGTGAAAGAACAATTTTTAAAATAATTACGCTAGAGGCCAAAATAGTGGTAGAAACGGAAGGAACGGAACAACCAAGTAGTCGATAGCCAATATCCGTCATAAAACATTTTAGCATCCACTGTGTAAATTGTTTTCCAGGATTTTTCAGATATATATTGTTATGTCTTCATGTATCTCAAGGGAGGAAACTCGGAAAACTTCCAAATGCCGTGGGGGAAATAAAATTCCGTCTCCCACTGTTCAACAGTGGTTAGTACTAAATAGACCTTCCGCTTTTAAGTGTATGCTGCTACCAACAATTTAACTGAACCAATGTCACAAAGTTCGAGAAAAGACATTGTGAGATACAACAGCGACCATTGAGTCACCTGTCTTACACTATTATTGTACTGGTATTATTCGACCATCCCGAGAAGGCGAGTGAGATCTGTCTCCGGTTGAAGGGTTCATTCTTTCAGAGGTTTGGACAGTAAAATGATTACGCAATTTTGGGTTAAAACAAATTCTTCGCCTGTTCTTCTCTTTGGCGAAGAACACGATTTTCCCCTCTTCATACTTTGCTTTCTACTTAGCTTAGAAGGTTGTATTCTCAGCGCTCTCTTGCTTTTTAGTATTTTATTTGTATTAAAATTGTTCTTTTCAGAACAACACATAATGTCTCTAAAAGGGAAAACATTGCATTCTAAAGAACGTAACATCGTTAATAATGTGCGTATATTTTTTGAAAATGAAGCAAAGTCTACTTCACTTTCGATACCAATTCAGAAAGCACAGGAACGTACTGCGGCTGCTACTGGCGTTTCTCTTAGAACTGTCCAAAGAATTAAAAAGGAATTCACAACTGATAGCAGGCTTTCAACTCCTGGGAAACAGCGTAATCGATCTGCAGAACGCAATGTAGTTTAGGACAATTTTGATTTGTGTGTCATTCGAAATACAGTAAATAAATTTTATGCATCTAATAAAGTTCCACCCATTTCATTATTATTGCCAGTGTTGAAAGAAAAAATTAATTTTTCTTGGAAAAGGGAATCTCTTAGGAAAGTCCTGCATCAAATTGGACTTTGTTGGAAACGATGCCAAAATAAAAGGAAACTACTGATTGAACGGCCAAACATAATTTCGTGGAGATGCTGGTACTTGAGAGAAATAAAAAAAAATAGCGAGAAAGCGAAAAAAATATTATTTATTTGGATGAAACTTGGATTGACAGCAACCTTTCCTTCTCAAAATGCTGGCAAGAAGAAAAACTTGCTTTCGTAAAAGATGGTGCTGGTAATAAGTTAATTGTTGTGCATGCTGGATCAAAAGATGGATTTGTGCCAAATGCAGAATCAGTATTTAAAGCAGGCTGTACAACAGGTGATTACCATGGGCAAATGAATTACGAAAATTTTGAAAAGTGGATAAGAGAAAAATTGCTGCCTAACATCCCTTGTAATTCCATCATAATAATGGATAAAGCATCGTACCATACGAGGATTTTGGATCCAGTACCGACGAAAGCTAAAGTGTGTAAGTACTTGGATGACCAAAAAATACAGTACGACAGCACTATGAGAAAACCTGAACTGTATTAATTAATTAAAATGAATGCTCCACCTACGAAAAAATATCACATTGACGAACTTTTAAAAGCAGAAGGTCATTCCGTTCTAAGATTGCCTCCTTACCATTGTGACTTAAATCCTATTAAATTAGCTTGGGCAGCAGTAAAGCGTCATGTTCGCGAAAGAAACGTTGAAGCTGATCTCAGTTTGAAAACAATAAAGGAATTGACGTCAAATGCAATTAAAAGAGTCTCTGGAGAAACCTGGCAAAAATACTACTGTCATGTAGAAAAAATCGAAGCAGAATATTGGAAAATTGATGGACTTGTGGAGACTACAATTGAAACATTAAATTTTGATATAGGATCCGAATCAGAAACTGATACTGCTTCTGAAAGTGTTACAATTGATTGGGATTCATACACTTCTATGGATACTTATTAATAAAATAATAAGTATCCATAAGAAGTATAAGAAATGAAATTTTAAAATAATAAATTAGATCAGCTTTGGAAGTTCTAAAATTATGTAGATTTTTTTTATAAGAAGGTTGACTCAGCCAAACAGATAGCATTCTGCGAAATGAGGAGTTTGGTTCTGAAATTAGTGGGTTCAAATCTGCATGAACCAAACGGTGGGACTGTGTAAGGTTTTCCTTGCACGTTAACGAGAATTCGGGTCACTTTAGATTAGAAAGACCCCCCTGAAGGCATTTCCTCTTCTTCGGTAACTCCAAAAACTATATTTTCCCTTACATTATTTCTGCGAAATCTGTATGAGTTTTATTTTTAAAAATTTTGAGAATTCTTTGATGTTATCCATTTTTTTTTTTTTTTTACTTGATATTATACATAAAAATGTTTTGATAAAATAGGTTATATAATCAAAATTCTTAAAAACTATTTATTTGATAGATTTTACTGAGCGATATTTAAATATTTTATATTCCCTCAAATTATTTTAAATGATTCCATAGGTGCACAATATATTTCCTACTATAAATATATATGAATTAAAACAAATTCCACAACATTTTAAAATATTAGTATGTCGTAATATGATGAAATATGTATCTTGAATAAAAAAAAAAAGGCTGTAAAAAGTTAATTTATTACTTACGGAGTTTCTTTTTTGCCTAAAAAGGACGTTCCTTACATGAAAACTCTCATCTAAATTAACAACAAGCATATTCTAGAAAATCTCACCCTTCCCTATTTTCTCAAAAATTATTACGATAACACAACGTAAATAAAATAATTTTGGGTTTATAAATTATTTATCGTTCGGTGTCTACAAACAGTTTTTGTTCCTGTTCTTATGAACGAAATAAATTCTAAAATCTATCTAATAATGAAATTTTCATGACAAAATAAAAATATTTTCATTCTATATGTTTTGTCTAACATAGCTTAATATATGTATTTATATATTTCTATTCTGGTATTTGAATTCTTCGAAAAAGCATAACACATACATATTTTATTTTCATTCTACATCAAAAGGTGCTAATTAGCCAAATAAGGTAACCTAGATTGCTATTTCTCCTCGTTTCTTCCTCCGTTCTCTAAATTGTTGAAATAGACTTCTCTGATAACACGTGACTCTTACGTCATACCCACCATCTCCTAGTAGTCGCACTATACCAATAATTACTGCTTTCTGGTGCTGTTACATTCAGAGTGTTGGAGTAAAAATTTTAAAGCGCGGAATTTTTTTAGAGAAAACAACTCCAGTCGATAAACAAGAAACTAGAGAGTCACAAACAAAAGTCGCTAATTATCTTTAAGTGTATATAGCGTTGTAAGGATGGGGGGAAAAAAACCCTGTTTATTCCCATGGAAACTGAAAATTCCCAGGAATTTTCATTGTTCCTAAGTTTTTAATCATTAAAACCACGTAATATACAAATATATAAAAAATATTTTTAAATCATTTCTACTCTTACGTATGGCAATCGAAATTTCACAGAAATTTGGGGAAAAAAATACCGGTAGAGATTGGAGACGTTTCAACTTGTGTTCATTCCACTGCAATTTTTTAGTTACTTATTGTAGAAAAATTTTTAAACAATGGATCACTTTGCTTAAAAATTAATTATTTACAGATGCTAAGTTTTACTTCACGTCACTTCATACATATGCAGAAAAAATCTATGAAACGAAATATGATTGGCTGAGTTTATTTTCTTAAAATTCCCAGGAATTTTACATCTCTAAGTGTATATAATGGTGTCAGAAAATGCAAGCTTTGTCCAGTCCTAGTGATAACACTAGGACTGGACAAAGTCGCTCAAGAATCAAATCTTAAGAGGATCGTTATGTACCTTTAAAATCACGTCGCAAGTAGACAGCTGGATAGCTGTTTCAATTACCTTGTTGCTTTAGTCATCTACGGACGCAACTTCAGAGAACATGACAACCTTTAACAGAGATCGTAGTCTTTTTCGGAAGCGCATGCGAATCGAAATTCATAACACATATCGATTCAAGAATTTGCTCCTGGAGAGAATCTGGGAGGTATTATCTTCCAGTAAACTTAGGAGAAATCGATAGCTTTAGTGACATCATCAATGCATGAGAAAAAGGAATAACAATGGAATGCACACACCTCTCCATACCTTAATCTGATTAAAGTGATAGCAGAATGACACGAATGAGGTTCTCGAATCCAACGAGCAACTTCTTCGAGTAAACGGAGAACAAATATACTTTTGGAAAAATCCGTTTCTTTCTATGTGTAGACAGCGAAGTCTAGACTTCCAACACAATGAGTTCTAAAAGATGTGAGATACTCAAGAAAAATTGCATGTCGATGAAACCCTCAGGTCTTAAAATTAGGGCTTTTAGAAGAACGGGAAATTTCTATATTTTATCAATAACCTCTTTAAAAATAAGACAGCTCGCTTTTAAATTAGACACACCATTTAATAGACAAATCAATTTAAAAAATGTCTTATGACGCTTGTTTTTTTATCAATATAATCTGCATGTCAGTCTACATTAAACTTTTCAGTCCAAACTATTCTTATACCTTACCATTCATTTCCTTCCAGATCTGAACGGAAACACAAATCAAAATATAGTATTTTTTATGTTCGTAAACTTAATTTTGGACACTACTGTTTATGTAAGCAGAATATAGTTTATATCACCAACCAAAAACTTGAAAAAGTTTTTATATCTTTCAGTTTAATGACAATATCATAAATAAGTATGACTTTTACCGCACGGTCGTTTGTCGCTCAAAGATAATTTTTTGCATATGAAGAGTAATTAGATCAAAACCTACATTTTAAAGTAGATCTTGAAACTAATACATACATCCATACTCAAGATGAAATTCGAACCTAAGTAGTGTTAACCATTCGACTTAGAGCACGGGCGTAAGATCTTACAATTCAACAATAACCAACTTACAATTTTCTGAATCAACATTGTACGACGAAACCGTACAAGGTTGAAACTATGTGAACTTATTAGAAGAGAATTTTGTATATTTCAAAGCATATTAATCTTCATTATAATTTGCATATCGTACAGTTAGTTATAATAATTTAAATTTTTTTTATGAAACAAAGTTTTTTTTTTTTTTAAACAAAATCCCATTCTGATTTTAAATGCATTAGATAATGGCCAAAGATCTCCAATGGTTTACCGAAATTACTTTTTTATTAGTTACATGCCATAGTATATTGCAATGAATATTTTTCTATTAATTTGTCTCCGATATAAAAAAACTATGTACAATTCAAATAAATTTATCTTCGATATTTCTCGATCAAAGTCTTGTTTATATTACCATAATTTTGCTTATACTTGAGGACCTAACTAAATATATGCAAAATTATAATAAAATTTTCGAACAAAAAATAAAATAAATAAATAAATAAAAAATCGCTAAGAGTCAAATTAAAATTTTAAGAGTTTTCAGCGGCTTTAAAAAAAATCCCTTTTCAAATGATATATAAACTAATAACTTTTTGTAAAAGAATTTAACTTTTTCACAAATAACGAAACCATAACATGAAGTAGACTCGTAACAAACTAAAAAGTAACACAATTCTCAGAATTTTTCACCAGTGCATTAATATTGCAGTGTTTATGAGAAAAAGTAAAATTAAAAAAGTTTTTTTTTTTTTTTTTTAAATCCTACGACAGACATGACTGCCATTAGTCTAATAGACTTCTGACAAAATGAGTGATTTTTTTTAGCAGAGTTGGCTGCTACTATGTCACTTCCAGAACAAGTGACCTCCAGGCATGTCAAAGGCACTGAACAGTGGGCAAGTCAGAGTGTCTGCCAAATCAAATCTGTAAATATTTAAAAACGTAGTCCTGTTTAACGTAAACCTGCTTTAATTCTAAAGATGGCGACATCAACAGTTCTAGGCAGGTCACAAGGGATGGGATTTTCCATCAAGTCACTCCAACTCTTTCCCTCCAACAAATCCCTAAAAACTCCTTTAAGATACTTTAAATCTAGTATCAATGATTCTTTTAACACTGTGATAGTGAACAAGTGGATCAAGTCATGAGAGGTTGGAGCCATTCTTGGCCAGGGAGTCTGCAACTTCACTTCCTGTGATTCCACAGTGACTTAAGATCCATTGCAGGACAGCATTTCATCCCCTATTCAAAGCATCAATTACAAGTTGACAGCTAAGGACTGGTTACTTGTTAAATAGCATGATGGAAGTGATAGCTTTTATAGTGGGCTGTGAATCAACAAATAACACGATATTTAGATCATCACCCCCTTCTCTTTAGAAATATAGAATGCAAATTTTTGACAGCCATTTTGATATTATAAAGTTCTAACCTCTTTTACATCACAGACTATAGAAAATATTAAAGTCTTGAATTTTTTTTCATCTATCCATTTCGGTGTCAACTACAAATATAGACAAAATAGATAATGAATTGAAGAAAAGTTCTGTTTAATAAAAGATTTAATTCAAAGGTTGGAGACATTTTTATATAATTACACAAAAAAAAAATGAAAGAAAATATAAGCAAATATTTTTTTTATTTTTCAGTAATTCTAACTATTTACAATATACAAAATGGTGTATTGCTTGAACGTGCTGGAACTAATTATATCCTTTTTCCAGAAATGTATGTTCCTCAATAATCAACTGATACTTAAAATTTGGAAAATATATATTTACAAACGTTGAGATTATCTCCAATATCTTCTATTTATAAATTTTTTTATAAATAGGATTTATCAGAAACAGTAAAACTAAATTATCCAAATCATTTACAAAATAATCAGATCACATAAATTATTGCAGCCAGCACCATCAGTGCTGTATGTACTATAATTCCTGCAGCACTTAAATTCACATATAATGTACAAATTCATAGTTTGCATAGATTCATGGAGAGTGAAAGGGCTAAGTTCATATGCAAAAAATAAGTCAAAATTCTCAAGCTAAAATGGTATCAAAAATATGTAGCCATACAAAATATAAAAACAGAAATTAATAAAATCGAAATAAATTATAAAACAGATAAAGTGGTTTCAATACAATAATGAATAATGGTGCATACAATAATGAATTAATAATGATGCCTTACTTTTTGGCCACAGGTCTATTGATTTTAATAATATTAACATAATAACTCTATATAAATTGAACATGCATAAACATAAATGAAACATTTGCTTAAGTTTAAGTAATTTATAGAAGTTATAAAAATAAAATATTCTATACACAACGAAAAAATATTGAATTGAAATAATTACAATGGATGATATTTATGACATTAATTAAATATTTCAACTACATAAAGAGCTACAAGAATATTATGTTAATTAAAAATGAGTTATTCTTAAGTATTTAGCAACAGTATATTTCCCTTTTACAAAGTGAAACAAGATTTAATAACTTTTCAGAACCTTAGAATAAATGGATAAAATCAAGAATAACATACATATTCAATAATTTTGTTTTATTTCTTTATATCAGAATATGAAGAAAGTATTTTTCAGCATTGCATTTACAGTTGGGACTTTTTTGCTCTTCTAATGGTTTGGAGAAAATGCACAACAAAAGTTATAAAATGAAATTATGATATGATCAAGTTTAATTGTAAAAACAATGAAAACTTTTTAAATTTCGGGTACCAAGTTCCAAAAGGGAGTCCCTTTTATTTTTATAAATTATTTAAACCCATAATTTATAAAATAAATTGAAGAAAAAAATTTTAAATTAAAATGTGAGGAAAAACTTTCTGTAAAAAAGATTACAATATGGTATAAACTACACGCGTAAACTAAACAACTTATTTTAAAATATTTTAACAAAGAATAAATAATTTTATATTTGTGATTTAAGACCAAAGATTTTTTTAGAATAAAATTGTTTCCTTTTTAATTTTAAAATCGGAAGAATTCCAAGAGCAATAAAAATGTTGAAGGTTTAAAAAAGAGTAATTCAGATGTTTTAAAATTTACAAATGAAAAAAATCAGAATTATATGAAAAACATTTTTTTGATAAGATTAAAGATTTGAATGAATTTTTAAATATCATCCAAGTAATGGAGATCACCTTGGCAACATTATCAATAGAACTTGTGGCATAAAAAATTACAGAAAAACACATAACACATTCACAAAAGAGTAAATTTTGCAACAATAAATACTTAAAATGTAAAAATATAAGATTTCAAAATGGAAGAACATTTATAAAAACGTTCCGATATATCAGATTAAATTAAACACTTATGAAGCTCTTTAGAAAAGGCATTATTAAAATACTTGTCGAAACTTATGAGAATACATTTATTATAAATAAACAAATACATTCATACAGATTATATATATATATATATATATATATATATATATATATATATATATATATATATATATATAATGAAACTTTTTCAAAATATAATGAATTGTAAAATTATGATTGAGGATTTATTGATACATTCAAACAAGTAATTTTAAGACATGTATGAAAATTTTAAGACCATTAATTTACAAATATATAATGGAGCATTTTCAGTTTAAAATGAGTTGACTTACAAAACTTTACTGCTTGAACTGTACAGCTAAATTGAAGCTGCCAGAGAAGTACATTTCCAGCTAACATTTTAAGCATCAAATGTATACTAAGTTTAAAGTAGTCTTGAATAATACTTCTTTTAAAAATCAACCCAATGAATATTAGTAAAGCGCAAATAAATCTAAATTCTCAAATGTTATAACGTATGTACAGTTTACCAGAATAAAAAGCTAAGAATAAACAAAGAAATATCACTATTTTGTTACAAATAATCATTGCAAAATAAAAGTTTTGTATTGCTGTGTTTATATTAAGGAAAAAATATCAACATAAAAAAGAATTCAGTGAATAGAATTCACATTGTATTTAAATTCTTGTGTGAACAGAAACTTATAAATTTAAAATAGTATTAGATTTAAAAGAAATATGTAATTTCTGGATTCTCCTATTTTCTGATTCCCCTATTTTCCTGAATATAATATGCAGATTATGCGTTTTAAATTTCGATGTGAGTAATTATTCGCCACCAGGGATAATCTGATAAAAAACATTCTCCTTCACAAAAACTTACGAGAAAGTTTTGAAAGAAATGACGTTTATGTTCCAAAAAATAAATAACATTTGGAGCCATGACACGGCTGACTTATTTCAGCTACAAACAGCTCTGTCCAATTATGTTTAAGAATGATTTCTGTTCCTAGCAGATATTACAATTACTATTCACTAATGTCATTTCCCATTTTGTCTTGACATGAGCTGTTTTGTTTGAAAATATTGAAATTTGTATATCATCATATGGAAGCAAAAACGCTTAAGTTACACAGCAGCTTTTTAATTAAAAGCTATAGGGAAGGCAAATAAGAAAAAATGGCGAAAATAATCCATTTCTTTTATTTAATTATCAAACAAACAAATATATTTTATTTTTAAAATATGTCAAACCTCGTTTTAAAACTTATTAAACGCTTTTTTTCTCTTTTACTAGGAAAAATGGTCTCATGGATAACACGCCGCTGTGGATTATATACAGGAAAATACGGTAATTGGAACAAGGATATGTTCAGATTATTTAAAATCT
>JAPDSC010138310.1:2296195-2316328 GCA_026290005.1 Latrodectus geometricus
GCATATGATTTGGTTCTTGTTGAAAATATATATGAATGTTAAATATTTTATTTTCAGTTTTTAATATTTTTCCTACTTCCCTCCTTTACTTTCCCACTGATCTTCAGATAATATTTTAATTGAACAGTTCATATCTTTTTATGAATTTCTAACAAATAAGTAAACTTGGAAATAAAAATAACAGCAAAATATCATTAAGTAATGAAATAAAACTTATTCCTTAAACCCATTTTAGATACTTAAAAAAATATAAAAAATTATAACATTTTCAACAAAAATTTATAATAGAAAGAGGTCACATGTCTCTGATTTTCATAATTTTGATTTCTCACTCTTCAAAATAACAAAGGTTTATTAGAAAGCTTCAATATTTATGTCTTTTATTTTTAGTAAAGGCAAAATAGTTTCTAAAACTTTCATTACAAGAAAAACCTGCAATAATTAATAACCAATAGCAGTAAAACAAACTACTTAAACTAACAGATAATTTTTATACAAACTGATTGAGAAATCACTAAACAATTATTAAAATGGAATTATATCAAACTATTTTACAATGACTTTTTTTTTTAAAAAAAAAATTATAAATAAAAAATTATTATTAGTAGAAATCAGAATAATAAAGGAATAGGAAACATAAGATAAGCTTTAATAAAAGGAGATCAGACTTTTATTACCAAATCTCAACCTAGTCTTACAGCAGATATGATAAATAACCAAAGATTTTGAATAGCTGACTAATAATGATATCTAAATGATAGAGTAAAACTGAATTTCTACTGAAAAAATATATACAGATAATACAGTAAAGTTTAAAATAAACATTCAAATAATTTCTGCAGGCATTTTTCATGACAAAATATGATAGTGTTTCCTCCAATTATTTCTATTTTGTAAAATATAATATAATTATCTTATCTAATTAACCTTTCATTAATGTGCAAAAAACTAAATTTAACTATCAATTTAATGATTTTTCATTGCAAGATGATTAAATATTGATAATAGCAGATATGAAAATTTCAATTAAATTTCAGATTTCTTAATCACTAGAAGTTCACTGTGAAGATTAGAGAAATTTAGTCACCGATAACTCCTATGGAATCACAAAAATATTATATATAATTTTCTTGTCACAGTGAAATACTGAACTTTGATTCTAAAAACAAATAAAAGACCCGATAAATAAATTATCAGGAAGGTTTTCGAATTCTTTATTATATTTACTTGTATGATATTAAATATTTTCATTGTAAACATTGTCATGCAGTAGCCACACAATATAAAATATATTTAATTTTACAAATGAAATTTTCCAGTTTATTAATTTTCAAAATAAAGTACAAAATAACTTAAACTCTGCAAAAAGCACTAAAAATGGAGGATTCTTAAAATTTAAAATTGTAACAATGAAGAAAAAAAAATTTTAGATACACATATATAATCTACAGTATTTCTATAAACTTTTAATTGAAATGATAGTATATTAAATTATTTGAAAACTATAAAAACTTATAACAAATTATTAGTAAGATTTTATTGTACCAAGAAAGTTTAAAATAATGTATTCACATATATTTTAAGCCTCTTTAAAGCAAAGCATTAAATTTATAAATTACTCACTTAATTTTTATTATGGTTTAACAAGATACAAAATTTTTTGAAAGTTTGTAAAGGGAAAGAAAGTATTTTCCTTCATGAAAGTTTTTGTTATTTTTAGTTATTAGACACAGTTAGTTCTGACAAATATCTAATTCTCGTTAAAAAAAACCTCCAAGACCATTTAACTAACATTTTAAGACTTTGAATAGATAAAAAATATTTGTTTTACATTTTTTTTTTTAAAAAAAAAGGGGGATCTTAACTCCTATTAAAATTTGATGAAACTACACTTTAAATTCCTAATTCAATCAAAACAGCAGAAAATTATCAAAACTTAGATCATTCATACTGCCCCCGAAATTCACGAAATGCTGCATTTCTAAATAAAAGATAACACAAACATTTTCTTTAATTTATGCGAAATTAAAAATTTATTTGTAAAACAATATAATACACATATTGAGTACAAAAAAAAAAGATAGGGTTTAAATCATAAAATTAAACTGACCCACAATTTTTAGAAATAATTATTTCATTCACATATTTCTGAATATATCAATAAAAAGCAAAATTTATGGATCTATGGAACTTTGAAATAATAAATAAAATTTAGAAACTTTAATCTCATTTATCATTCTAAAAAATAACTATTAGAGTATATAACATATTTTGTAAACTAAGTTTTTATAAGATATGAAATTATCTTAAGTAAATACCAATAAATATAATTATCTGAATGTCATGGTAAAATTTATTTAGATAACACAATATTAACTAGATTTGCTCATTAAAGGATAAATAGAGACAGGAAGAATAAAACAATTAGATACACAAAATATTTACCTAAGTAAATAGATGGAAATGTCATATGAAGAGGAAAAGGCCAAGCATATCATTTACGAATGCAAGGCCTTTCCCCTCTCTAGATTAACTTCTTTAGGTATCATCCATACTAGAGAGTTACACCTAAACTCCATTAAAGGGTTATCAGACTTTATTAATAAAGTGGGTGACCCGAGCAACTGGAACTAGGAAATATTGGGTTTGGAGTTTGCAGTACAAAATGCTGATTAAAGCAGAAGTGCCCAATGACATACAAACACAACTCTAAGAAGAAGTAATAGACAAAAATGGTAAAGTACCATATTTTCCTGAATATAATCTGTGGATTGTGTGTTTAAAAAGTTCCGAATTTCGTTGTGCGTATTATGCTCCACCGCGGATAATCTAATAAAAAACTTTCACCAAAACACATCAAAAGATTTCTTGTAAAGCTTAACAAGAAATCTTTGAAACAAATAATAACAGGTGGCACCACTACATGACTGATTTATTTCAGCTATAATCAACTTTCTTCAATTACGTTCATGAACGAATTCGGTTTCTCCGAAAGATTACAGTAGCAATTTGCTAACGTCATTTTCTATTTTGTCTTGAAGTGAGATGTTTCGTTCTGAAAATATTCAAATTCGTATATCATCATATATTAACGAAAATGCTTAAGTTACAAAGCAGCTTTTTAATTAAAAGCTATAGGGAAGGCAAATAAAAAAATTTCAACAAATGTGTTAATGGGAAGTAAAAAACAAAGCATGTGCAGTACAGAAGATTAATGTATCCAGTATGCAGTTTAAAAATAATCCATTTCTTTCATTTAATTTTTAATGAAGCAACTACATATAATTATTAAAAAAATCTAACCTCGTTTTAAAAGTTATTAGAAACTACAAATAAATTTTACTTTTATCTTTTTGGAATTATCGCTCTTGATCAATGTCGTGCTTTCATCTCAGTTTATCGTATTTTGCGATGAGGTGGACCTAAAGAGATCTTTTTCATAATGAATGTTTTTTACTGTACAATTTATTATATTTTTAAACCTATAGTGTATTTTTTTTATTTTATGTGACAACCACATTATCAGCAGTATATATTTTCGACTATTCAACGGAAAAAAATTGCAAGGATTATATACAAGAAAATACGGTACTTAAAATACTGTTATTTGCAAACTAATATTCATCACATACATAACTAAAACAATTTACTATTGAATATACGCTTACATATATACTTCAAAAAAATAATAAAATTTGAGCAGTTATTAAGAGAAAAATTTATATTCATAGAGAATCAGAAAATAACCACAAAATTGTGGGGGATAACAAGTAGAACAAAGAATGTTAGCATTCCTTGTGTCCTCTGTGGAAGACTGATCAATATCTATGTTTGTATGATAGCATATACAATGGAGTCAAATACAAAAGTACATTAAATGTTAAAATTTACTGTGAAACGTCATGTATCATCTGCATAAAATTAATCAATATCTGACATCATTGCAAGGAACTTAAGCTTATAATCAGAATAAATAGCTACATTTACGAAATATAGACATAATTTATATAGGAAATGCAACTCTATGCATATTCATATAGGCAAGATTTTTTTTGTTCCTATTTGCAATTATCAATAATATTACAACTCTAATATATTAAAATCAATTATTATGTTATGATTTTTCAAACATAAAATGCCCATTTTTTAAGCCACACAATTACATAAGGACAACTAAGAATTACAACAAACTAAAATGAGTCTTGATTTAACCTGAACGCTTATAAAAATATTTTATGACAAAATGTTTCTGTTTGAAATTTTTCTTGAATCAATAAGTATTTTTGAAAATTTACTCAAAATATTAAAAACTACTTTAAAACAACTATCAAATCATGCATGAATTATTGATGGATATAAAGTTGAAAATATTTTTAAAGCATTTTTTATATTTTTAGATAAGTTATTTTTACTCATAACATTATTATCAATATAACACCTAAGCCTTTACACTGGAATTTTAATTAATAATAATTTACTAGCAATGTTTATCCCTGTAAATAGAGCTGACTTCAGATCACTGGAAAAAGGAAAATTTAAACCAATGTTCAAACTACAAAATAAAATCTAAATGTTTACACCTATATAACACATTGAAAAAAATTATCTCCATCATCTACATCAAAAACTGAGAATTTTAGGCAATGACTTATAAAATACGCAATTTTAATAACAAAAAGTTTTTAATAAAAATTATTTTAGAATACTGTCATTAATAAAAATGTGAAAAATATAAAACAAACAATCTGAATGAAAAATTAAAATTGAATAAATTCCTTTCACAGTAACATAACTGCTGGCAAAAATAGAAATAATGATTATTAAAAACAGCAATAAAAAAAAATAGATCTCAAAAAACTGAGAGTAATTTTTTTTGAAGATTGTAGTAAATAAGTGAAAAGACTCTATAAGAAAAGTAAGCATGCACATATAGTATAACCACATTTTTGATTAGATCTAGAGAAAAGTTAGGAAAAATTGCAATTCATTACAATTTATACTAAAATCAAATCTTTAGTCAAAACTGCAAAAAATCTCAAAATTTTATACAGATATTCTTTTATATTGATAAAAATAGACATTAATAAATATACTAAAATACATGAGTATAAAACATCTCTATCTAAAGTACCTCAGGAATACAACAAATTAGATACATTTGGTTTTATCTCTAGTCAGTTATTTCCAAGGATTTAAAGTATTCATATTTGAAATGTAATATCAAACTTTTTTAGATGAATGTCCAGCAATTTTTGTGAAGGAATGCAAGATTTTTAAAATGTAAATATTTTTGATACTAAAAATGTTAATTATGAAATCAAGAGAACTAAGATTTAAAACTTTCACATCAGTGAGACAATTGCATTTTTGATAATGTACCACACAGGAAATGTATCACTATACATAGGAATTTTCTTTGTTAGTATTGAATACACTAGAATACAAATAATTTAAAATACTATAACTTTTTTTTAAAATATAGAAGTATGTTTTGATTTAAATTCAGAAATTTTTTAAAAAGCACTATTTAGTTACAAAACTGATGAAGTTCCTATACTAGAGTATTTTTCTCATGATGAGACATTTTTTAATATGATTAAATTTATTTTATGCTACCATCTTAGCAAAATCTCTATATTTGAAGAGTCCTGATTAAGAACACATATGGATGCGACATTAACGAAATTCTTACGAATCAATATTGAATTCAGTTTAAACATTACCTAGTTATTGGTTGTTTTCCTTTTTAAACTCTTTCCTAATAGGATTTATTGTTATATTTAATCATTCAATTTCTATTCCTTCATAATTACTGCATGATTTAGACATTTTTAAAATAATGATGTTCCTTATAAAGTTATAAGTTGCAGATATAGCAATCTTGGAAAAAACTCTAATAGAATTATTCAATTACATTTTCTTTGAAAGAAATCTAAAAGTTTAGAAATCTAAATTAAGCTTTGCAGTTCGCTGAAAGAAATTAAATCGTATTTAAAATATCTAAATAAGTTTAACTTTTTATAAATATGTGTAAATCTTAACAATTTTATTATATTCTAAATTTACTTAAAATGGTTCCATGTCTTTCGTGCACCAGTACTCAAGATTTAATGGATAGCAATCTATAGTAAGATGCTATCTCCTCCCTAGTAACATTTTGCTTATTTATTTCAGAATAAGTTGAACTAGGCAATATGGAAGGGTGCTACTGTGATCAACAGCCTTTAACATAAATATATTGTACATAATATATAATAGCTATGACCGCAATTATTTGCTAATATTTACTCTTAAGAAAACTTGAGAAAATTAATTTGTAGAATAATTAAACTGAATAGATAAATGGGGGGAAAGAAGGAAAGCTATCATTTGCTTTTTTTCAGTTTTTAACTTCAAACTGATTTTTCAAATAATTTGCATTTAATGACATTTCAATAATAAATTACACATTATTCAAATGTCATTAAATGCAAATTACACAATACTTATAACACAGCTATAAGTTTAGAATTGAATTTTTAAGCTATAAGTATAAAAAAATACAATTCTAAATGCTTAATTGCCTTTCAGAATCTCGTCAGAAGAGAAAATTCCTTAATACTATTATTCTGATTTAACACTCTATATATGTAACAAAGTTTCATTGTATATAATATTGTTAAATAGGATAATTGTATTCATGCTGTTTTGTTGAATAGATTTCATGTCAAAAGGTGTTCAGAATTCTAGTGACTTTTTTTTTTTTCTTTAAACTTTCCTACAAAGTAAATCCCAGAAAAATATGTTTTTAATTTTGTTTTATAGAAAATTAATTTAACTCCTAATTTTGTTACTTTTGACCATCAATCTACAATATACTTAAAACAGATAAAATGCATTACAGACATTTCAATGGAAAAGATATTAAAGGTTTTTTTTCGAGGGCGGGTAAAGGGAAGGAAACACTTAAGATTCTTATAAAATGACAATACAGAAAATTATTTATGATTAAAATCTTTGAGAAACTATTGACTAATAAACACTTTTTTTTTTTTTTTTGGTTAAGACAAATTTTTAAAATACAAAGGAGAAATTGGTTTAAAATATCATAACATGCAAATGAATAGAATTCCAATGAACTGAGTTTTGTAAAATAATAAATATGCATAAAAATCTAAGTTTTAGAAACTTTATAAACAGTGACACTGCAAATTATTTTAGATAAAAGCACTGTGCATTTATTACATGGAATGTTATTTTATCTTCCAAAGGTATTTTTTACCTATTATACTTTCATTCCCCAAAGAAAAAGCATAGTAAAAAAATTATTTATAGGTACTCAGTGTGTCATATTTCCATTAAGAGTATTACATATATGATGGCAGCTGCTTCCGAAATGGAGCTAAAATTTCCTGCATAAGTGTAAATCTAGAATTTTGCTTGCTTAATAATTAACATTTAAGAAAATATAAATACAACTTGAAAGCACGTTTGTACAAGGTTATCATAAATTTTACTGAGCATATTATACCAGTAATGAATATTAACTGGATTTATTCTATCATACTTTATCAAGTACAATGGTAAAGACTGCATTTAAATAGATTTGGAACAATGGACAATTTTTTAAATTCCAAATTCTTTGAACAAGAATACATACAAGGAATACCCTTTACTCACATTATAAAAACCTGAAATAACACTAAAAATATAAAAATGCTATAGACCTCAAAATAAATTGAAATTTTGCCATGTAATTTTTTGTCTTCATGATTATTGTCTTTAATTTATTATTTACAAATTCATTTTTTCTTAAATAGTGAGCTATTATCAAGCTCAAATGGTTGGAAAGATTGGTAAGAACTTCTCTCAACATGATTTCATCAATAGTTCTGAAATTAAGCATTACATGACAATAACATCCATTTAAAGCTTGATAAGTACACTCCTGAAGATCTTAGTCTATTTAATATGCAATACAGTAGAAACTCATTAATCTGGACTAATAGGGGATCTAGGTCACCTGAATTAATGAAAGTACGGATTAAGCAAAATAACCTATAAATTAAGCCAAGGTACATTTTTACACAATAAAAATTGTATCAAGAAAATGAAATATAAAACTGTATTAACGGAAAATTAACAATATGTACATTATTTTACTTACAATAAATATCAAATCAAAAACTACTTTGAACATGATAGTTCAGGCCCAGCTTTACTAATCATCTTTTGTTGTCTTATTTTAATGGTTATTTCTTGAACAATTAAAAAGCAGAGATGTCCAAATAGTTGTAATGTCTAGATATGAATTTATTGCTGTTGTCATACATAAGTATATATATATACACACACAACTAAATTCTGGGCTGTCTGGATTAAGTGAAGTCCAGTTTAATAGGGTCCAGATTAATGAGGATTTGCTGTAGATAATTTACACAACATATTTAAAATCCAATGTGGATTTTTTGATAGGAAACCATGAAATCCCAATTTGTGCCTTTTAAAACAGGAGAAAGTGAGAAGGAAAATGAAGTTAAATAGATACTTTTACACATAGTTTGGAAACAAGAAATTTCCTTTAAAAAAATAAAAAAACTAATAACAATACAATAGCTATGCAATTCATACACGTGACTAAAAATTATAGACATTTACAAACAAAAATTATAGACATTACAAACAAAAAACAGTAAAAATATGTACATAACAGTATTTAAAAACATGACTATTTAAACTTTAGTTAAAAATTTCAATAACAATATAAATATAGAAATGTTGGCAATTAAAAAGCATTTTCTATGTATTAATCAAAATAAATAAAATTATGTATAGACTAGGTAAGTGCATGAAACAAATTAAAAAGTTAGCTCACAATTTACAATTGCATTGAAATATTGCACAAGTATCCATTTTGACTTTCCAGAGAAACTCAGGATGGAATTTTAAGTATTGGCTTTTGATGCAAAATCTTCATTTATAAAATCAGCATTTGGATAAATAATAAAAAGAAACCACTGTGCATGTGCATAGGAATGTCATTTCTCTGGCAGTGTGCAATTCCAAATAGCATTACTTCTAATGAAACCACTATTGGCAGAAACTTTGTAACTATCACAATTGCGCTGTGAATTTATATATACAGCAGCAGCGAAATGCTTTTTCATAAAAGAATGATATAGTTTTATGAGGTGACAGGATGCCTTATGAAATACTGATGAGAAAATTTTAGTTGGCTAACAACCAATTACAGCTTTTCAGAAGTGCAAGCCAAAGCTGGTAATTTCCATTCTTTTGAAAAGTCAATTTTATGGACGATGATACCTAAATAAGAAATTATAAATATCAGGTAAGAATTGGAGAAATAAGTTAGAAACACTTTTGAAAACAACAATTAAAAATATAAAATTATATTTAAGACAATTTCAAACATTTCACAAAGAATTATAGAAAAAGAAAATGAGGTTGTTTCCATATTTACAAATAGAATAGGATAACAGTTGGTTATTTGTCACCAAAAAATTGTTCTTTTGCACATGAAAATTAATAAGAGTAGTGTTTACAATTTAAAATCGATTCCTATATAATCAATTCAAGCCTGAGGAGGGAATCAAAATCCTGAATATTTTAACCAAAACCTAGAGAACTAACCATTCAGCTACCATTTCAGCCAGAAAAGGGTAAAATGTTACAACTATTTTAAATGTACCTAATCTTAGTTTAAAATATAAGACAGCAATATTTTGGAAACTCAATACACTTGTAGAACTGCTTCAAGACCAGGTTGTTTCGAATTAAATTGAAAATACAGAAAATTCCTACTAGACAATAAAGCGTTGTACTATCATAAGTGAGTCACATGATTTCATTATTTCAGAATAATTTTGTTTTTAATCTCACTATTTGCAACACTTTATAATACTTCTAATACATGCATCCTATCACATATGCATTATTTTTAGTTAATGGTGAGAGGTATATAAGAAATAAAAAACAAGGATATTCAACTTTTACAAATGAGAATCATTTAGCTGTAAAAGTCTAATTCTAGAAATTAAAAAGTCTAATTCTTAGCATCTAATTCTAGAAATAACATCTATTTTTAAGACTATCTCAAAATGTAAATCATTTACAGGTTACATCTAATAATGTATTCAGTTTCTTTTACATAGTCAACAAAAACCTATTGAAATTTTTGAATTTTTTAAAATATATTTATAAAGCACTTTTCTATAATACGTTTAAAATTAAAATACTGCTTTATGTAGTTGTAAAGTCATTTACTGTTGACATACTTCACTAGTTGAGCAAAGTCTCATTTTTGAAATTTTTGTTAATCATTCTCTTGTTGGTGGCTATAATCTTTAGTTGGTTTTCTTTACTAAAAATTTTAAAATAAAGTGACTAGGAAAAAGTGTTAAAGATAAATTACTGCACAACATAAAAATCTCACTTATGAGTAAAGCTTTTGGACTGAATTGTGTTTTAATTTAATTGAAAGCAATTATAAAAATTATTCTTTTGACACTTGTTCTTAATTTTGCTAAAAAAATAAAATTATCAAAGATATGTCTAGTGATTGGTATAATTGGTTAGCAAGTACAAAATTCATAAGATATATTAAATGAAAAATTGTATTACTGTTCAGTCTTGGAATGTTAACTGCAGAACCAGTCCAGATGTGATTAAATATATAAACAAATAGAAGAAAAAATGCTAACTAACAAAGCTGGATGTAAATATTCAGTCTCAGTCAGTCACCCGTTAAAGTGATGATAAATAATGATTCAGTGTCAAAATAAAAAATACTTGCAAGTACATTTTGACTCACTCACAATTTACAGTCCAAATGTTAATCAAGTCATTTATGTACATCAAACAACAACCACTACGAAGTTAAACATGAATCAAACACAATTACTACTAATTATTAACATCAATGGCTATTGATATGAGCACATCAAATACTATGAAGGTAAAAAATTCAATGATTATTGTTCACAGAATTAAATAAATAAACATATGTGGAATACTTTTGATAATTAATGATTCCTATATTCATTAATATTTCAAACCTTCTCACATTAATGGCTATTTGTACTCCCTATATGAAGCAAAAGAAAATAATTTGAGTATTTGTTTAAGTAATATAAAGTTTAGTGTCATAAATGCATAAAAATAAGTATTAACTATCTAAACTCTTATTGATTATAATAAGAATTTAGGGAAATTGCCTTATTCCATGCATTAATTTATCTATAAACAAAGATAAATTTGTAATTTTTATCACTTAAATATTCAAATTGAATACAAAAAAAAAATCCTGCATATTAAATTGGAGTAATTATATTTTAAGCCAGAATCAAAGGCAGCTTTTGATATTTTTTTATATAAATATGTAGAACATAAAGATCAGAGAGTTGGCCTCAGAAAAAATTAATTGTGTGACTATATCAATATGTTATTTTATTATTCAGATATGTTTGCTAATTGTGCATTTCATGAAATTATTTATCAAATGTGTATTTATAATTGTATCTATTTTTTTTTAATTATTTAGCTGATATGTACATAGCTGGAATTTATACTTTTTCCTATAATAAACTTATAAATCTAAATTAATTACTTAATTAAATTACTAAATGTTAATTAAAACTGTATTTTTATTGTACTTACAAAATTCCACTCAAACTTTAAATTGCATTCACAAAAATATCTTGACAATTATTTTTTGCAGAAAACATTACTGCATACCACTATATACAGCAAAGAACAAATGATTTTTGCACATCAAATATGCATTTTGTCTTTAATACAATTATATTAACTTCTCTTTTCCAATCACAAATGTTTCTGGCAGGAAACTTTCATCTTTTATTTCTTAAGAGATCAAATTACACAATTAAAGGCAATGTTTTGTTTTCAGTAATTAATTCATAAGGAACAACTGATCAAACTTATTGCAATGTGTAGCAAATGAAAATATACATTCAATGTTTGAAAGATTTTTTTACAGTTTGTTAATGGATCTACTTCAATATATTCTTCAACTCGCTCAACATCAAAGAAAAAAGTTAGTGCAAAACATTTGAAAAATCTGAATTTCTGAGAAAAGCAAAATTCACTTTTTATTAACTTATACTTCCATATGGTACTTAACAATAATTTCCTGTATGATTTTACTGATTTATTGAAATAGGCCAACTATTTATAAAGGGAACTCTCAACCGCTACAAAAAAAATCAACATTGTGATTAGGAATTGAACCTTTGAAGCTTTTTAAATCAGTCAATCAAAAAATCCTATTACATATCTATCCCCCCCCCCCACACACACATATATATATATATAAACTCAAAAAAGGATTTCTCACTTTAAACTTACACACAAGTAATACAACATTAACTGGTTGAATTTCAATATTTACTCACTGAAAACAATATTAAATGCTTATTGTCCAAATAACACTTGTAAAGCATAAATTTGATATCCTGATAAAAAAAAAAAAAGTGTAGCACTTTTGCCTAGTCACAGCCATTAAAATCTGGGTATAATTCAAGCATATAACATACAATAGCTATTTTATAAGAATTAAGCATTGTACTAACTTTTAATAACAATAATTACACAAAGTTAAATAAAAGAACATTTTAAATTTGGAGCTTGACATTTTTTATGCTTAAGAATGATCTACCTTTGAACTAGACATGCTTAGGAATTTATGTTGTGTGGCTATACATACTTAAAATGTGATATATTTATATCTTAATTCAGAAAAGTAATTACACAAAACATGTACCGGGTAAAGTGTTTACTTTCAGCATGAACTTCCATTTCAATGCTTTTAAATTCATTCAATTCTTTTCTAATGGCAGCCTGAAAAATAAACATTAAAAGTTATACAAATGAATAATTTAGATGAAAATTTAATTGATGGAAATGAAATTACTTTATCACGAGGAGTTAAACGAGTCCAAGGCTTATCAGCACGACGATCATAATCTTGAGCTTGTGTTACCTCCACATAATCACTGAAACGAATAATTTTCCTTTCTTTCAGCTCTTCAATAGTTGGTCTAAAGCTTAACTAAATTTAAAAAAAATTATTTAACATAATAATCGCTAAAGAATTTAATAAAGATCAACAAAAGTAATAAAACATAAAAGTAAAATACTTTTCTAATTAACATAATTTTCTTTTGCTCTTTTTCATTTTTCATCTCTTCAGGAGTCTGATCTAAGATGAAATAATTATCATTAGAACTATAAGAGCAATCAGAGGGTTAATACAATTTCAAAACAATCATATTAAAACTTTTTTACAATAAATGTAAGCAAGAATATAAGGAAATTTATCACTGGTTTTATAAATAGTATAATAGAAAATAATTCTGAGAGTAAAAGATTATGGTGTTAGTATTGTGAAAAACGTTACTCAATACTTTTGAATGGAGAAAATTTTAAAATAAAAATTTTATAATTAATATTTTTTTCTGCACAAAGTGTCTGGTAATAACACTGTCCAATTGTTATTTTTTTTAACTGTTGAAAATAGTGGGAGTTTCAAAATAATCAGAAGAGATCATGCATTATTTTAACGGTCACTAAGTCCAAAAATAAAAATAAGTATTCAGGAAATTAAAAATTTTATGAAGTCATCTAATCTTATTAGCTATATTTAGTAAGTTTCTTCATAGATTACCATGTACTAGAAAAAATAAAAATTCAGTACACTTCAACACAAATAGCCTCCACATTACAGAATAATTTTCACACATAACTTTACTTGCATGAAAACACAATAAGTTATATTAATATAAAGAAAATTCTTAAATTTTTGGAAGGAAATAAATTTACTTTTTACTTGGATGCACAATTTTTATTTCCGATTTGAGAATAAGCTGTATGTTTTTATATTTTCAGAGCACATAAATAAAATAAACTGCAGCAATTTAAAATACAAGTAACTTTGTATTACTTCCAATTTTTGTAAAGAGCTCTAATTTTAAGCAATCACATGCTGTTCAGCTCTGAATGCTCAAAGTTTTTTAGTTCTACATGGATTTAGGATTATGACGAATTTTACAGAGAAATTTATGGATTTTAGGACTTTGATGAAACATGATTCTTCAATTTGAACAATTTTGTAATTAAAGCAGGAAAAATCTGGACCAAATAAATCACTAAATTATGATAATTGCAATTTTAAAATTTCAGGGTATTTTGGGAAGAAAAAAAAAACCTTAATATTAAAATTATAGCATTTACAACTGTATGCTTGAAAAAACTACAACATAAATATGATTTTAAATTAAAGGTTTGTGTAGTTACACATAAAATATATAAATTTGTAAATCATACACAGATAAAATAAATATTAATGATAAGTTATTAAACACATCAATTACTAAATAAAATATCTTATGTCTTAATTTTATGAAGTAAATTATTATTTCAAGACAACTACAAACCAAATCTAAATTCATACTTAAGAACAAATACCAAAAAATAAAAGTAAACATTTTAATTTAATATACAATTAACTCCTGATGATTAAAGTTCTTTTGTACTGGTATTGCAGAGTAATTTTAAAAATTTAGAAATACAACAACATATTAAGGCTCTAGTACTTGAACATTTATTCTCCTATAGCAAAAGCATACACATGAAAATAAAAAATGCTTAAAAAATTGTTTTGACATTTGAGTAAAAGCATTTATGTTTTTATAAAGGGGAAAATTCAAGAATTTGTTAAACAAACTATCATGCATTTTTAAGAAGTATGTTCATTAAATTACAGCAAAGAAAAAAAAGTTGCTTGGATAACTACACAATTAAATAAAAACTTCAATGAAAAATAATGATCACATACATATATGTGCAAGCAGGGAACTTCTGAATTGATTTACTTATTCATGAGTACTTTGTTTTTAAACTAAATTATTTTGAAAAAAAAATGCAAAAAAGTTCAAAATTTACTGTAATATCATATGAAAGAGGGGTTAAGAACATACTAAACATTTTCCAAACTTAGGTGATAATGAAAGATAGGTAGGGGACAAATCATCAGATATTTGGTCTTAAAAGAAATTAAAATACAAAAACTATAATTGGAAGCTTCATCTTATGAACTAATTTCATATAAAGTAAAATTACTGAAATATAAATTAAGTATAAAAATATAGCTTCATATAAAAATTTTCAATGAGAAAGTTAACAAGATAATAACTTCTCACCAATATCTACACTTTATTGAATGCCTGGAAGTAAAATTACACATTAATATTTTTCATACCATCAGTTTTGGTTAAGTGTTGTGATATTTATCAAAATTTCAATAGTGCAAAATAAATAGTTATCTAAAAAATGTAATATTTGAAGATCTACTTTGGAAATAATTATATATGTTTATAATAGATAAAGCATTCAAGGCACACAATAGAAAATGCTGGTATTAAAATCACATTTTAAATGACATAAATTAATATAATTTCATTAAAATAAAATTATATGTATTTAGTAGAAAAACATTTATTAAATTAAATGATAAAATGATTAATTGGTGGGACCAGTTGCTCACTTATTAATTAACTAAGCAGCTTCACTGAAAAGTAATGATTACACATTCGTAAATAGTTAATATAAGAATTTACATTTTTAATACAAAATATCAATAATTTCTGAAGACAATAAAAAGAATTAGCACTTCATCTTTAATTCAAAAACTTCTATTTTGTCAATGCTTTTAAAAAAATCAGCTGTAATGCAAGGGTGCCACTTACTACTAAAAGCAAAAATTTATATCTATATATGGGAAAACTAAATGGAAAGTTTTAATTTTTCTAATTAAAAAAATTAACAATTTCTGTAATTTTACAATTTGTAACCAATTTTCAAATAAACAACAATTTACACTCAGAATATTTCTTTATTAATCATTAGAATCATTTCATACTTAAAAAAGAAAAGAAAAAAAAATCCTGCCCACAATCATTTCAGTCTTGAACTTGCCATTCATTCAAATTTAAAAATCTTCATCCAGCAGACATTAAAAGTCATTCTACAAAATAAAAGACACATTGTTCCAATGAAATTTCCTTTAAACTACTTGTTTGATTTCCTTGAATATAAAGAAACCAAATATTTGAATTCCCAACACATTCCACCATATGCACAATCATTACATCTTTTTATTAAGTTATTCCCAACACCATTCATTGTTCATATTCATTTAAAGAACATCAATAAATATAAATATTTTCAATTAAGAATGAAGACTGACATATGAATCTATAATTTTAATAAATTTTGTGTTTAATAAAAGAAACAACTGTTTTTGCTCTCAATCTCAACCAATCTTCTTAAACATTACTAATTCAAAAATACTAAGCTTTCAAATTTCAAAGGATGACCTTACTGCTAATTTAATAATAGTAGCTAAGTACATTTGCTTGTTAAGGATGAATGAATCTTAACTGTGTGGATTTCAAACTGGTCAAACGCTGATAAATTTGAATTAAATTCAAAATTATTATTAGTTTTAATACTTTGGATATCTTAATTTTTTTTTAATATAATTGTAGAAATTTAAAAGTTCTATTGCTTTAACTCAAAATTTTCAGAATAAAAAAATACTCCTGAAGTTTTCAAAAAACAAATCTTTCTGTAGGATGAAAAAACACCAATGCTAAATGTAATGAACCACATTTTTATATTCTTGCCCAAAGGTTATTTTTAGCTACAAAGTAAGAAGAAATATTTAGTATAAAATAATACTCTTTATAATTAACAAAATTTATAATTTCATTACTTACATTTTAAGATGTTACGCTGTTCTAATTCTTCAGCTGTTGGTCTCAAACTGAGCCTCCTGAAAAATTGTTTTGATTGAAAACTCAAAATATTCATTCATATACAATTATAAGAATAATTATTTATATTTTAATAATAAAATTTTTTAAATAAAAGTCACTGACAATTATTTACAGCAATTTATAGTTAGTAAGTATGGTCAAAACCCAATAACCATTATTTATTAAAATGAAATTATATATTAAATATGAACAACAGATGATCATAAAACAAGAATATAAAAACAATATATTTTAATAAAACACAACATATTTTATAATAAAATGTAATTATACATAGCAAATACTGTATATATCCATGAATAAGTTGATTCCATCGTTGAAAGTTTTTTTTTCAAAAAATCAAATTTATGAGCTTTGCTGACAATGAAACAACAGACTGATGTTCAGGTACAATTAAAATACAGGTAAATTTCAAATACAAATAACAGAATTCTTTATTTATTTCCATTTTCATATGATAAATTTAAAAATAGACACAAATTTTTAAAGTTTATTCAAATTCTTTAAATTCTTATTCAGTCAGAATCACAAAATAAATTCTGAAGTTCTTATATCAATCTTTTATCAGCGTATCTATATAAAAAAATAAACACATGTTTTCTTTGTATGAAATATATAATTGATAATCAAGTTTACTGTTATGTGGTTTGGTTTACTGCTCAATGACATTTTTTGCACAAAGGTGAATTAGACCAAAATCTATTTAAAATGTAGAACCTTATCTATGTTATCAATGGATTCACAATGTTAGTAGTGGATTCTGAACCATTACTAACATCTAAACTCAAGTTAGGATTCAAACTAGCAAACTGTTGAACTGAAGGCCAAAGTGCCAACTACTTAGATGACAGCTCAACCCAAACACGTTGTGGATCAGTTGCAGAGAAGCATCACAGATATAAGTCAGCATATAAACCAGGGATGGCCGAGACGTCAACCGCGAAGACATTTGAGGTAGTCAGCGCGGCCATCCCGATAGTGATCTCGGATATTAACAATTTAAATTATGACTTATGTCATAGAATTAATGAATTATTTAAAATAAAAATTTTCTACAGTTTTTGCTTTAAAACCTAAAACAAAATGTGCAAAGTAAGACACTGATTTTTTCGTTTTACAGTGGAATTAAATTGAAACAATTTGACAAAGTGGGATCCTCAGATTATATCCAGTAGCCGGCACATGATAGCGACGCGCCTAGTTGTCTAGTCTACCCGTCACTTCTGGCCATTTGGTTTCACTTCTAAGTTAATTGTCTTACGTGGCAGGTCGCTCGCTTCCTACTGCACTCATACGAATTTGTTTAAAAACTGATGAATATTCGAACTGTTGTTTGCGAAACTGTTGAATTTGTTTTTCAACAACCCGCCCAAAATGACTCAGCCAGGCACCCGTGCTAAGAGAAATAAAACATACCATTATAACAATGATAGAAGGTGATTTCTTTTTTGTTATGGTGAAGGAGAAATGGTTTGTCTCATGTAATTCAAGTGTGGCATTACCAAAAAAAGCAAACGTCGAAAGACATTTTTAAACCATGCACTTAAAATACACTACAGACTTTCCAATCGGCAATGAACTTTGAAAAGTTAAAGTGCATGAATTAAAGTCGAATTTACAGCAATCGGTATTTATGAAACCAGGCACCAATGCTAAGGCAATAACATTGGCGTCGTTTAAAATTACAGAAGTTTTCATAAAGCGAAAAAAAACCATTCAAAGATGGAGAATTGATAAAAGAAGCTTTCATTAAAGCAGGAGTAGTGCTTTTTCATGATTTTAAAAACAAATCTGAAATAATATCATCAATAAATAATATTTCTTTGTCACATAACACTGTGATGCGACGGATTGAAACTATGAATAATAATTTGGAAAATTTATTAAATGACAAATTAAAAGCTTGTAAGTTCCTATCACTTCAATATGATGAATCCACAGATATTAAAGACATTGCACAGTTATGCCTTTTTGTGAGAATGGTTTTCGAAGATATGACTTTAAAAGAAGAATTATTAACTATAATTCCATTGAAAGGACATACGAGGGGACAAGATGTATACAATTCATTTAAAAACTTTATTGATAAGACAGGATTTACGATATATAAGTTGGTCTCTATTACAACAGAAGGTCGGGAATCAAATTGGTTTTATTGCCTTATGCAATAATAATGAGGAAATTCCCAGTTTTACCAGCTGTCATTGCATTATCCATCAACAGGTACAAGAAGTCTTCAGAGATTACAATTTCGGGCGCTTTTGGAAGAAACTGAATCAGAGTACGGAGATCTCTTATTGCCTACAGACATGAGGTGGCTAACCGTGGTGCTTTTTTAAAAAGATTTCGTATTCTGTTACCAGAAATAAGAAATTTTCTACAAATAAAAGGAGAGCACATTACTGAATTGGAAATTGGGAAATGGCTCATGAAACTAGCTTTTCTCTGCGATATCACTGCAAAACTTGACGACTTAAACCTAAATCTGCAAGGAAAGAATAAATGTTTAACAGACATGATTAGTGCGATTAAAACTTTCAAAGAAATGATAAAAAGGTATGTGTCTCAATTAAGAAAACATGAATTGAGAAATTTCAAAAACATGGAAGAAGAGTGCATCCATAATCCAAATCGAGACTTCGAAGATTTCACTGAATACTTAGATGTTTTGTTTGAAGAATTAGAAAGAAGATTCACTGACTTATTTAGGTTGGAAGAAATACTCAATTTTATGATATTTCCATTTAATGAAAATGTCAACATTGATGGAGTATCTGAAAAAATAGAACATTTAATAGATACCACTTCAGACATGGTCGAGGAAGAAACTATTAAATTAAGATGCGATATATTTCTTAAATCCAGAGCATCTAGCGATACTGATTTTTAGAAATTAATTTCTGAGGAAACGTTTCCAAATATTTACAAATTGATTTTGTATTTGAAATCAACATTTGGATCGACGTATCTTTGCGAATCTGCTTTTTCAACCATAAACGCCATAAAAACTGAACATTGGTCGCGTTTAACAGATGAACATATAATTTCGTGTTTACGCATTGCAATAAGCTCGTATCAGCCACAATATCATAAACTTGACGCAGATATACAGTGTCAAATTTCATCTAAGCAACAATTTCATTCAATAAATTTTGATCATCCAATTTGGGATGGTCAATTTTTATGTATATGAATACTTTGATTATTTTCGTCAGTAAATTTTTATTTTGTAAATACTTGGTTTTTTTTTTTTTTTTTTTTTTTTTTTTTTTTTTTTTTT
>JAPDSC010138310.1:2316428-2344242 GCA_026290005.1 Latrodectus geometricus
TTTTTTTTTTTTTTTTTTTTTTTTTTTTTTTTTTTTTTTTTTTTAGAAAAATTAGATAATATACCATTTTTTTGTTACCGAAAATAAATATATAAACATATACGTTATTTCTGCCATTGGTAGACCACCTTCGATTTTTTAAATGTGGAGTAGACCACGGATCCCAAAAGTTTGGCCATCCCTGGTCATTTCTATACATTTAACTATTAAACAACTTTGCTTGTGATGTTAAGTTTAGATTAAACACTTTTGATTTTTCCTACTCTATGAAATTTAAATTTTGTGTAAATTGTTTAAAAAGTTATTTTCAGAAAGAAGAGTAAAAAATGATGACGGTTGTGATAAATTTGCTGGTTACTCACTTATTGATACAAATTTAAGCTTCCTTTTGCTCTTTTAAAATTCTTGCTTATATTGTCAAATTTATTTCAAATATTTAACATTTTTATATGGCTAATACAACATAAAATAGCGAGAAAATATTTTTTTAAACAGATTTGAAATATAAAATCTGTAATAATCTCAAAGTTATTTCTTAAAATTTCTTTGCTTTGCATTTGTGTGAAACTTAAAAAAATTTTTTTTTTTGTCGAGTGTTAGCCAGGCTGGCTACATAGGGCGCGCTGCTCTGCTTTTTCAACTGAACCGTAATTTGGTGTGAATTCCGATTTCTTCAGTACACACGTGCCATAGGTAGCTGTTTATAGGGTAGGCAACCATTCTTACTCCATTTATACAATGAAAGGATAAAGACAGGAGAATGAGAAAGTACATCCATGCCCTAACCGGGATTCGAACTTAGGACCTCCCTAATCGCAGTCCATTTCCATTTAATGAAAATGTCAACATTGATGTAGTGTCTGAAAAAATAGGTCATTTAATAGATACCACTTTAGTCACCGTCGAGAAATAAATTATTAAATTAAGATGCGATATATTTCTTAAATCCAGAGCATCTAGCAATACTGATTTTTGGAAATTAATTTCCGAGGAAACGTTTCCAAATATTTAATTAATTTTGTATTTGAAATCATACTTTGGATTGATGTATCTTTGCAAATCTGCTTTTTCAACCATGAACGCCATAAAAACTAAACATCGGTCGCGTTTAACAGATGAACATATAATTTCGTGTTTACGCATTGCAATAAGATCATATCAGCCACAATATGATAAACTTGTCGCAGATATACAGTGTCAAATTTCATCTAAACACAGTGAATTGAATGGTAAATTTTTATGTATATGAATACTTTGATTATTTTCGTCAGTAAATTTTTATTTTGTAAATACTAAGTTTTTTTTTTTCCCTCTCTTTTTTTTTTTTTTTTTTTTTTTTTAGAAAAATTAAATAATATACCTTTTTCTGTTACTGAAAATAAATATATAAGCATATACGATATTTCTACCATCGATAGACCGCCTTTGATTTTTTAAATGTGGAGTAGACCACGGATCCCAAAAGTTTGGCCATCCCTGATCCCTAGTTGACTAGTAGATAGTTTGACCGAACCGTTTCTTAGTTTGATTTTTTTCATGAAAATTTTCTATTTACAAGCAGGTATATAATGTAACTTATGATAAATATATAACAAATCAGATGCTAAAACCAGAAAATAAATTTCATACTGGTATCAGGTAAAGTCATAAAATGTGAAATATAAAAACAAATATTTGTACGAAACTATAGTACAATATCCCAGATTAAACTTATTTTCACAATATTTATCTTCTTGTTTTTTTTTTATTTGTTTTTTTATTTTATTTATTTATTTACTTTTTTTTTTTTTTTTTTTTTTTTTTTTTTTTTTTTTTTTTTTTGCTGGTTGGGTTTTGTGACACAAGGTCTTGTGATTTAAAATAGCATTAAAAGTACAAAAAATATATGAAAATTCCTCCCTTGAATTATTTTGTAAAATCATTTATACTAGAAATCTCTGAAAGATAATTCATGAAAAAAATGAATAGAATAGACAGCTTAAAAGTGAAAAATATATATGAACATCACATAAAATTTATATTTGTCATTGACGTTTAAGTACAACCTAATACCTAAATGTTAATAAAATTTTACCTAATGAGTTGATTTCCAACTGCTTCCCAAACTTCCTGACGTTCTTGTTCAGTTTGAAGATGAATAATATTTTTATTTATTAAATCCTGTCTATCAGGACGTTGAGATAATTTCATTGACAGAAAGTCTTTTCTGGCAATTTTTGCCACCAATTTACCTAAAAATAAATAGACGTTTAGGATAATATATACAGATTTTATACATAAGTAAATAAATATACAAAAGAGAATGAATTTTTTAAATTACAGTAAATGAAATTTTATAAAAAAGATAATCCAAATAGACATATAGTAAATTAGAATAAGACTCTTGGAGTGTCAAAAGTTTAATTGTGGCTCAATGATTAGTTTTGCACACAAGGGCTATTTAGACATGGACCTAGTATAAAGTGATTTGCAAACCACTATAAGCATCCAAGCATGAACCCTGGGAAATAATGAATTTCTAACTGTACAAAGCTTGTACCATATGTAGGATTTTACAAGAAAAGGGTTAACTATGATTATACTTTAAAGCTCACACAAAGATTATTCTTAAATATACCTTTTATTCACAGATGTTTCCATTATTTTGATAACCAGCAATACATATACATGCATATTTTTCATCCAGAGAATGTTATTTTTTAAGAAATACATGTTTTGTCTTTACTATCATGAAGAAAATGAATAATTTTGTAAAGAAAATAGCTTTCTTTCAAAGTTAAAGGTATTTTGGCTTTTATTTTAAATTTTTAAAAATGAGAGAAAATTAGTGTAAAATTTAAAAAAAAATTAAAACTGTGCAGCTAAACAATAGCATATCAGTGACATTAAGCAAAACTGTCACATTGCATAGGGATAATATTTTATAACACAATATTTTAACAGATAATACATGAAATTTTACTTTTGCTTCATAGTTAAATTAAGCTAGACTTTTCAAACAATTATTAACTTACAATTTTCATCATCTCCATAGTAATCTCTCCAAAACAGTAAGTTTTCCAGCTGGCTATTGGAAGAATTTAGTACACCTAAAACATTGCCCACATGTGTAAAAGGTAACGGTCTGTTTTCTTTGTTTTCAGGGCTAATAAATGGAGGACTACCAGCTAAAGGCACCTTTGCGATTTTTAAACTATGAAAAAAGAAATGTTTTGCTAACTACATATATTTACAAAATCAATTAAGAAAATTGTTTTAAAGAAACACAGTGGACGCTAGTTTTTACGAACTCACATTTTTATAAACTAATGGCTAGTCCATACCCTGACACCATAGCCACAAAGTTAATTTTAACTGCCATTTATGAATTAAAATTTTGAAAAATTCTTTTTTACGAGCTTTTGTTTTTTACCATCTGCTTTTTTAATTTGATTATTTTATACAATGCCATTGAACTTGATTCACTCTTAAACAATAAAGAGACACTAGCAAGCATTCCAGACATTGCAGTAACAATAGTAAAAGACATGGATACTAGACACTTGATGGAAAAAAACTGAGGTGCCGAATTCAAATATGCCATACGCAAAGACACAGAAAGGGAAAAAAATTCTTCTCTCCTCCCTGTACCTTAGAACACAGAAAGGGGGTACATTTTTTATAAGCTTGTACTCCCTCAATCTGTAGCTAGTTTCGTTTTATTTGAACAACTCAATGTATAAAGTTTCGTTTGTACAGAAAGATGGAGCCAATTCTGTTGAGGATTTGTCCCAGTTAAAAAAATTAACAAAATTATCAGTTGAAGTAAAAACTGAATATTATTTCTGAAAGCAGATAAAAAAAAATATTAAAGAAGACAATTGCCAAAAAAAGGAATTTCAAAGAACAGTCCCTCGACAATTTCAAAAACTCAGAAAAAATTCTTAAAAGGAAACAGTAATCTCCCTCTCTAAAATATTGTAGAGAAGCAAAACCTCCAAAACTGTAAAAAGCTTTGCTTACTTGACTGACAAAAATGAGAGGAACATTCCCATTGATGGTAATGTCATTATAGGGAGAATTCTAACTGCTTTACTTTAAAGCTGAACATAAACAATTTTAAAGCATCAGATGGTTGCCTCCAAAAAATTTAAAGTGTGGTACAGTTTGAGCTTTAGAAAAGTGTAGGGTGAAGTGCAATCAACAAATGAAAATAAGTGTTTCTAAATATGAATCTAATTTTGCATGTGTTTTTTATAGTGTATTATGAAAATGTTTTTCTGGTACAGTATTTTATTTAAAAGAAAAAGTAATTTGGAAAAAAAAATCAGATCTCAATAATCTAATATATTATTTTTTCTATTTTACACACTATTTTACAAGTCTTTACGATTTCATAAAAATGAGCGTCTACTGTACAAATCAGGTAAATAAGAAAACTAATTACAAAGCTCAAGTTGAAAAAGTTTAGCAAAAGTTACAACTAGTGTTAAGTTTCCAGCATACAAACATTTCTGAATACAATTTCAATTACTAATCAGACTTATCTTTTAAATTCCAAGCCTGGAAGAGTATGAACAGCATGTCAATTAATCATTATTTTAATTTAAATGTTATTTTTTTAATCACAATAAATGTATTTTTTTAGTGTTACAAAAAGGTTATTTTTTGCCACACAAGTCAAATTTACTTGCATAGAAGAAAAAAATCTTACATACTTTTATATAAAATATATATGAAAGATCTAATGACATCTGGATTCACTAGTAAAGAATGTGAAGTTTTTAATGAGCTTTTCATACAAATTTTTGTTAAAACTTTTTCATGTGTATGCAAACAATAGAATTATACACATTTATTTGTATATTCACATCTTATTAAAGTGGTGCAATGGCTTGCTGATAGGAATAGGTAAAACAATATACTAAAACAACTAAGATACGTAGTGATGTAAAAACCCCTTGAATACATGAAGTGGGTCCAGATAAGGAAAAGTTAAAGAATTGTTGCAGAAAAGGATTAGTTGTCAAAATAAGATAAGTGAAAGCAGAAAGTTCTGAAATATTACTATGAAAAACTTAGGCAATCACATTTTACTGATACAAAATTAATAGTGTGTGTGGGGGGGAGGGGGTTCTTTAACACTTATAATTACACAGAACATCCAGTATACCTGAATTCAATTAAAATGTGTTTATTATTTTTGAGGGGTGCTTGCCAAAAGTTTAAATACCCAAAAGCAAAGTACTTGACAGTAACTTAAGTATAACATTTTTAATTTCACTTTTTTCCCACAGTAAAAAACATATAGGAAGTGTTTAAATTTTTTATCTCTCAGCATAGTTAGAAATATTGATAATAGACATCTTCCAAGTAAGATAACACATAAGAGCATTTTACTAATATTAAATAAAACACTTTTGAATATATCTAAGTAGAAATATTTATGACATGTGAAATTAAGATTTCTTCCTAAAATGGTTTTTGTGTGATAGAAAAAGAACACATAAAATGTGTACCAATATTTCCAGATTTTAAAATCCGATATTCAATTAATGTCAACTAGAAATATTGTAACTCTGATAACAGTCATAATATTCAAGTTGCATATCATAATGTAACACTGTAATATGTAATAGTTTAAACTTTGGAAATGTAAGCAAAAAGTAATTCAAACAGAATTAGTTAAAGGAAAAAAAAAAAAAAAAAGAAAGAAAGAAATGAAAACAAAAACATTGTAAAAATTTTCATTATATTATCATTTCATTCTAATACTTACGTTGTAACTGGTCTGTTCATATTTGTTAAGGGCATACTTAGAGGACTAGAAGTTACAAATGAAACAGAACTAAAACATGTGATTTTTGTAGTAGAAGTGTTGTTTAGACTCCCTTTCTTTTTTAATGCACTTTTTTTAGGCATAGCAGTTAAATGAGGTTCCTTTGCGGGAATTTCTTCAATTACTTCAGTTGTGTCTAAATTAGCTTCTGCTTGTGATTCTGGCAAAACAACAGTAGGAACTCTACAAGCTTCTTGTCTCTCCCTGATAGCTTGATCAAGTAAAGCTAAATTTATAAAAATTATGAATTGTAATAAGTTTACTGCTTTGGAAACGATTTATTTTCAATAATTACAAAACATAGTTTGAAAATGTATAAGTTAGCAAAAACTAAATACATTTATAGTTTAAAAACTTACAGAATAAAGAATGTTTCAGGTGGCATTCAATTTTTTACAATTATTAATATTTATATTTTAAAATATAAACCATGCAAAAAAATAAATGCAAGTTTTATATTTTTTTATGTACTTTTTCATAATGTTATCTTTTACGACCTCTTTTTACTTCATTTCAAGAACAAATTAATACTCCTCATTGACTGTAATTTCTTATACTTCTATTTTATTTAAAAGAATAAATATAAAGTTGAAGAAATTCATTAGTTACAATTTATTTAATGGTTTATTTTATCAAGTCATTTTTATATAATCATATTTTATCAGGTTATTTTTTATATGCTTTAAAATTTTCAACATAAGTTTTTGAATTTTGCAAAAGTAATATATAATAACTTTGATGGAATTCATATAAAACAAAAATTCTATAGCAATAAGCTTATAGAATTCAAGGTTTCACACAAATATTTACAATAAGAAACTGTTACTTACCTATACATGGCTGAAACCTTGCTGTTAAACTAGGAGAACTTGAAAACATTGGAGGAGGAGGAATAGGACCAATTTCATTAATGGGGATAGGAGGTTCAGGTAAACACAACATTTGATTACTATTGCTTGTAGAAATATCCTGTTCAGGACTTTGTTGAATGCAGTTATTAGATATCACAGAAGCTAAAATTAAACATGAAATACTCATTTGTTCAAAAATAAAGAAAATTTAAAATTTATTTCAAAAGAGAGCTGACATGAAATAAATACTCAAGTTTCGAAAATAAATATTTTTTAAACTTTGTGCAAGACATATTTATAAAATCTATTATGAAATGCTTAAAAAAAATTGAAATAGAAAAATATAATAAAATTTTCTTCATAATACTACTGACAAGAAACAACTTTAATTATACATTTCAAAATGATATGTTTGTCTAATTTCAGAAACAGTTACTGGAATTTGGAAACTAACAAAATATCTGACAACTAAGATGTATCATATAGTATTTTCCATATAAACAGGAACTTTAAAACATCATAAAAACAAAATTTCAATTATTTAAAAGGCTGAAACAGGAAAAAATAAGAGAAGTAAATACATTCTTACAAATTTTAATAGCTAGAATAGTAAAATAGATTATACAGTTTTGAATAATAAAAAGTTTATCATTAAAATAATAAGCAATTTTATTTTATTCCAATGCAAATATGACTTTAATATATATATCACTGTTACACATTTTTGCATTTGCTTACATTATTTTAACAAGTAATCTCATATTTACCATGAATAAAAAATCTGACAGAAAGACAGTCCATAGCCTGAACAATATGTTTCTCTTTTACTTCTTGCTACTTGGAGCAAAGTGTATCTCATTTTAAAAAAATAGCTTCATGTAATGTAGCTAAGATTTAGCACTCAGTTGCATTTCATTCATTTTGTTTCATACTTGCATCTATAGTATAAGCAAACTTTCTCCAAAGTATTACTTAAAAAATATTTTCCCTTTTCCTTTTACACAAAACAAAAGCAAAGTTAAATTTATTACTTTTATGTTTCATGAAAAATTTACTTTACATTCTGATTTAAAAATCAAAAAGTAAACACACTGTTGTTTAATTTTTACCTCCCCCCCTTCCAGACACACATTTTTTTAGAATAACTTGATATTTTTTTTATTTAGCTTCTGTAGATTTTAGCATTTAAGACAACTTTTGTTTTTCAAAATTTGCTGAACATATTTTTATTTTGAGAAAAACATAAAATAACAATTAAAAGCTAAGTTCTCTATAAATGAAAAATATAAATACGTCTATAAATATAAAAATAAAGAATATTTTTTATGAATTTAGCCTAATTTTTAAAAGATATTTATAAAGCAATTATATATAAGAGAAAATATTCGATTTTAAAGCTTAATATACTGTTTGAAATCTTAGTTCTGTTAAATAGAACATTTTCTAACTTAGATCTTTATAATCTCGGAAATTACATTTTAAGAAATTATTAAACTATATTCAAGTGAAGAATAACATTATTCCTTTTCATAGCAACTATTTGTGAATTTCATTTTAAATGAGATGGCTATTAATAATAGAAATATATTCTTAGCCAAACAATTGTGAAATGTATAGTAGTATAGTAAATAATAATAATAATAATGAAATTCCATTAAAATTTCAAGGCAGAAATGCATCTAAGAAAACATCTTGCTAATCACTGATCAATTATTTTCAGTAAATGTTGATTTTACTTAGGAAAATACCAAATTATATACACATTCACACACACACACATTTTATATATATATTACATCAGAAGGTAAATAATTTAAGACCTCCCTAAACAGATTGCAAGTTATACATTATTACGTAATTGAAGGAAGTATTTTTTATTATACTATCTTATAGGAAATATTTTTTATTATCTTATTATAAGATTACTCAATTACTTAGCCATGCTTCTTTGAATTCACACACTAGTATTTATCGTTGAGGGAAATTAAAAGAAACTTTTCTTATATTATTTTAACTCAACATTTTTCTAAAAGTTATAAATGATATGTTCAAAGAAATTCCTTAATGAGGAAGGATTTAATTGTTTGTCTGGCTAGATGACTTCAATCAAGTTAATTATCTTAATTTATTTTCACGGCAAATTTATTCTAAACCAAACAAACATTACATTACTTGCTTTTGCATGACTTTTAACCACCAAAGTTACAGCATAAAAACATGACTTGTACAGAATTCACTTCTGTTCACTCTGAAATAAAAAGCAGTCAATATAAACAAATACAATTCATACAAGCTCTTCCCTTATTCTTCATGGAAACTCACACACAAGCAACACAATTTATTTATAACAATCAATTAAAGCCGATTCAAACAGTATATACTAAAGGATTTTTTTTAAAATGTTTAAAAGTTTCAGTGATTTTATGGGGTAAGACTATGATTTCTAAAGACAAAATGAAATTAAAAGATGAGTATCATAGGATCAAAGCATAAACAAATCTGTACAAGACATTATAGTTATCAATTGTAAACGACTCGTTTGACATTTTTACTTATGTATTTTGAGAAATTCAACAACTCTTCAATAAATTTTGGTTTTATTTTTTGAGTTTTAGACTTTTTTCCAAATTAAACATTTATTTCTATTAATAGCACCTTAATTACATCTAATTTAACTTCTAGAGACATTTTTTAAGGATAATAGGTTACAGACACAAAGAATTAAGTGTTATATAAAGGGTTTTAGCTTCCAGAAATACAACTAATTTTCTAAGAGATTTAGAAAAATTTAATTATCATAATTATTTAAAATAATGGAGACAAAGTCATTTTATTATATAGATAGTTACATTACCTAAATATATATACTGTATACAAATTTATATTTAACAGATCCAAAAGAAATTTATATGGTACACAATTGAACTCCCAGTAATGGAAGATTATTTAAGAAAGCAATTGGAAAAAATAAATAAATAAATGCAGATAAAGTTTCAAAAGAAAAATTTCTCACTAAATCAAACACTACTATCAAAGCACAAGCCTCTCTATGTGAGACTTCAAAGTAGCAGACTTCATTAGGTCAGTGAAAATGCAATGAATAATTAGTTAATCAGAAGCAGGTGAATAATTTTTTTCAATAAAATTTGAAGAAACCTGCAATATTTCATTACAAGTTATCTCCATGTTTAATTTTAAAGCTTAAAGACATTGGCAGAGAATCTCTATCATATCAAGAATGTATGTAGACACAATAAATGAAAGGATGTTGAATTGTTTAGTAAGATATTTTCAGTATTCAGAAAGAAACTTTTGCAAAAGAATAATATGCACTTGCCATAAGCTGGAAAGAAAACTACTAATTCTGATCATAATTAACATACAGAATTTATTTTTGTTATATGTTTACATAGAAACAGATACGAAGCAAGTCTCTGAGAATTTCAAGAAAGCTTTTAGGCTGACATATAAACGATGGTCACTCAATTTTTTTTAAAAAAATGTTTAAAACTTGAATGATTTACTATGACAAACTAAAAAAAAATAATTCTGTAGCTGGTTAAAAGATTGAAATATTGCATATAGGAATAGAAAATCAAGATAGAATTTCAGAATAGAACAGAAAATTTGTGATTCATTAATATTTGAGAAATGGTTTAAAGGGAAAGGAATATAGTAAACATAAAAATAATTTAGAATAATCCAAATGCCAACTTTAAAATGAATGACTTCTATTTCAAAACTGATGGAGCAGCTGCATCATATAACTTTCTGCTATTACCAATTTATTAACCAACAGGACTAAGACACATAAGAGTGATTAATAAATGCAAGGAAAACAAAAACAAGAAGGATTAGTAAAGAAAAAATTAGGCCATGAAAATTGATTAAATGATGAATTCCAATTTTTTGTCCATTAATTTCCTTTAAAATAGTATCAATGAAGAAATGTACAGCTAAAACGATAATATTTTTAAAATTCAAATAAAAACTTAGAAAACATATACCATGAATACATTATACTTACACAAACTATTAGAAGAAGTAACAATTCCATTTTTAGAATTACAAAGACTGGTTTCCAAAGATGAAGTACAAACAACAGTTTTCAATGAATCATGACCAGCAATATTCATTTCTTTAACACATGAATCTGTGGCAGCTGATCCATTAGGTTGCAAACCATGATCTAATTTTTGAATCCCTGAAGAAAAATTAAAGCGTAAAAACACATAAATATAAACTAACATTTTCAAGAAATCAATCAGAACATGAAATTTTAATATTTAGGATATTAGGAGCAGTGACAGCATCCCTTAACTCTTTGGGTACATTTGACGAGTGAGACTCGCCACTTGCTTACTTCAATACAATACAATCTTCAAATTGTTCAGTACTCAAAGGATTAATGAAATTGGGAAATTTAATTATGCCAAGAATGTGAGGAATACCAATGATTTCTTTTCTGCCTCAAATAATAATAATAAAACTATGAAACATTTAAGAAGTACAGATGCTTATGTACACATGTTTTCAGGCAGTCTAGTATCTTTCAAATTTATCTTATACCTTTTTTCAATTTCCTACATTTATTATTACAGTGTAAAAACTACATTTCTTTTTGAAAAATATTCCTTTATTACAAGAACAGTAAATTCACTTAGCCCCACTTAAATTATTAATACCTAGCAAAATTTTTATGATAAATTAAAAATTTTCTTGAACTAATCAATAAATTTAAGATTAAATAATCACAAATTTATGATATATGTACTTCAATTAAATCACTGATATTTTTACACTCATGCTCAAAATAAAGATAATTGTCAGATTTAATAAACTGACAGCAGAATAACAAGACTTGGTATGAGCACAGATTGATAAAATACATTTATGATATATACACATAACTGTGAATAACATTCATCAGAAGTAAAAGGTATGAAACAAATGTTGCAGAATCAAACAAAAAGTTTAACAAGAGGTATGAACCAACTATTACAAATATGTATACCTCAGTGATTTCATCTTGGAAATAAGAGACACAATTCTTCTTACATTTTTTGTAGTAATATAATCTACTTTTATGGATTACAAGAAATTAAAAAAGTCTTAAATGATTATATAAAAAAAAATAGTTCCCACAGGAGGATGTTCTTGGAATGCCTTGACTGATCATTTACAAAAATTAACAATTAATGAGTGCTTTAGCAGCACTTATTAGAAGCCATACAAATCTAGCACTGATCCTCATGGACCTAATAATTAGAAAAGGTCTCTATAAGAATTACTTTATTCTGAATAAGAGTATGTTCTCAAACTGAATTTACGTACATTTTGTCAACAAAAAAAAAAAAAAAGAAAGAAAAGAATGCTATTTCCATGATTAGTTTTTAAGCTAAATAAATTGGTACATTTTATTTGGTTTAGAACTTATATGAATAGAAACAACTCATGTTGAAATTATTTTTAATTTTAACTTTCCAAATTTGTTAACATATAATACACTTATATAAAATAGAAAGTTTTAGGCACTTAAAGGAATATAAAATTAATGTAGAAAAATTAAACAAAAAATGTACTGGATATGTCTTGAAGCATTAAGAATGAATAAAGCATATTTTTTAAGTTTTGATACAAAGAGCCTTTACATTACATGTTGCCAGTGTTCATATATATGAAGTATACTGCAAGCATAAGTTATAAAAATATATGTTTATGTTATTAGCATCTACAATGCTTAAACTGATAAGGAAAGGGTCAAGAGTGTTGCAAAATTTATTAGGCAACTTTAAAATTCTTGAAATGTTAGATTAGTGAAAATTATCAGCAATAAATGCCTTGACCCAAAATCATCCAAAAGTTATCTAATAAATTAATTTATGATAAAAAAAATACATTAAACAGTGAAGTATTAAAGATTGAACTCTTTTAAATTGAAAAGTATAAAGATCATGAACAGAAAAGAAACTTTGTTGCACTGTTTCGTTCTGTATAAATAAAAGAATACTGAATAAATATGTACTTTGAAATGATAATAGGAACCATATATGATCATAATTCCCATATCAATATGATACAGCAAGTATTGTAGAAATGACATTGATGGGCAGTTATAACCACATATAACAAATCCCTCTTTTAATTGATTCAACTTTAGAAAAATATTGAAAGACAATATAAAGCATTTACTAAGATTTCAATTAAAAATAAAAATTTTAGTCATGATTATAATGAAGATTAAAAATTGTCTACCTGAAGGTGTCACAAAACTTTTTCTTTCATCAGCGCCACAACAAACAAGGTAAGAATGTCCTTTAATACAAAGAAAATAATAAACCTTGAATATAATCTTTATTAGTATCAAAATAGATATAAATTATACAATTACATTTATTTTCATAACAGGAAATATGTAGACAAACATTTTAAATTAATCAGCCCCACAAGCCAGAATCCACATTAAAAAAAGTATAATTTTTGCTTAACACCAACATTTAATGATAAGCAAAAATAACAGTTAGAACATGGGACTATTGTTGCTATAGCATGCTTCCCTGTAGCTAATCCTAAGTTGGGTCCTACCAGGTAGATGGAAGCAGCCAGGTGGGAGTCTTCATAATTTCAAATATATTAATTTAGAATTAGGGACTAAGCAGAAGAGCCTCCTAATACTTCACTTGTACCCCTAAAAGTATCATTTCACTTGGAGGACATTATTATCATGACATATTTAACATGCCCCAGCTGCCTTTAGTAATAAGACAAATCTTTGGTTGAGCCGGAATCGGTATTCACTGCCTTCCAGTAATGAGAATAATGCCCTAAATACCAAGCCGTAGCAGCCCCTAATAGCAAGGGATTTTGCATACAAATAGGAAAATTAAGCACAATGTCCGAAAAATGAAAATTAAAGCATAAAAAAGTATATATTAAAAAAAAAACACTGTATGCAATCTATTGGAGACAAGAAAATCAAAACAATTAGTTATAAATCAGGGAAATTAGTAAATATATATTAATGAATACATAAAAAGTTTACTAACAGAGTTTAACAAAAATTAAAAGGTTAATAAATCATTGGTAAAAATAAAAATGCTGATTAAAAATAGTTAAATTTCATGAAAAAAACAGTATTTTAAGTTCATAACACAGGTAAGAAATATTGAGTTGTTTAAACTATATACAAAATTGAATACAAAAATAAATAGGTAACAAAGTACAAAGGAAAGATATTGCACAGATAAATATTACTTTTCTTCGGAGGGCAATCTTCTTCTTTTATTGTATCATAATCAGGAAGTAAAACACCTCTTTTTATTAATTCTTCTTTAGTAGCTCTTGAGGAAATTTTCCTTTCTAGCACTGAAATAATTTTTTAAACAATAGAAAATCTCTTTTACTTAATCAATGAACATTAGTTCTACAAACTGATATATGTGGAACACAACTTTTAATTTATTACTTTAATAATGTTTTTTTAAAATCTAATAAAAAATTATAATTAGTTTTATAAATAAAAATGTCGTATTTAGAAATACTATAGCATAGTACAAAACTGTACTTCACAAATATAATTATCATACATTTCAGTGCATAACACATTTTTAAAAGGTTAGAGGATCTTATCCCTACATGGGCGACTGATCAGAGATTGATGAACCTATCAATGGAGATTGATGAACCTATCAATGGAGATTGATGAACCTATCAATGGAGATTGATGAACCTATCAATGGAGATGTCAGCATAAATTATCACTTCCCCACCACGAAATCTGAATCTCATGCAAGATTGTTTCTAGTGCCATGTTCTTTTAAATGAAAATACTCCTAATATCAGGATGAAGAGAAAAACGTGACTTGTTAGAGAAAAGAATATTGCACATGTCTTTTTCCTCTAGTTCACATGCTTTGTGGCAACCTTCCTGCAGGAACGACGGTACCTTGCTGTTAATGAGACACATATCACTGAACAGCACCTACCATATAGCATGAAGGTGATTTTAGACAGCATTTGTTGAAATTGAGGTATCATTAGCCAAAGTGAAGGTATTGAAGAGCAGCATTCAAATTTCAGGGTCTCCGAGCTGTTGATATTAAAAAGGTCTTCATTGGGTGATGCTGGATATCTACGACCTTGTCCTGATTTTTGTATGCATTTTGAATCTCCAAAAAACAGTTCCAGATATTGGAAACCAAACTCCAAGGTTTTAGTTACTTTGAATTGTATTTGGCCCTCTCTAACCGGCCAACAATTGTACAAACTTTTGATTCAGTTTATGACTTTATTGATACATCAAACTTATCAAAAGAACAGGAATGTCAATCTTTTCTTTCCTGCTTTGCCTTGCATTAAGCTGAAAGTCAAATCTCATTTGCTGCCACTAAAGCATTGCCGTTTAAATGTTTGACGTCAAACTCAAAATTTGCATACTGTGAAGTTTGAAAATGATAAAAATTTGCATTTATGACTCTTCCATTCTATGCAAAAAGAATTTGCTTATGCTTTTTTATAAGACTCTTTGTTTTGAGGAGTATTTTGAAAAATTTTTTATGAAGCTACAAGTATTCGTCATATGCCCGAATATGTGATAAATTATTCTGAAATAATTTTGTTATAGTAATTATTTTAACAAGTTCTAACTTCAAAAATTAATTTATATAATTAGAAAATTAGTTTGTGCATGATTTCAAAGGTTAACATTTCTCTAAATTTAAAAATCTGTTGACAAAATTCTTAAAAAGTTGTTTTTCTCTTATAATACAAATGCTTCATGCCATAAGTTAACTATGAGGTTTAACTATGAGGTAAATAGACTTTTTTTTTCATTACAATCAATTTATTCTTTCCAGAAATTTCATAGAATCTAACTTATATCATTTCCTTCATAATAGACCACGATATATTTTTTTACACAGAGGACATTTATTTTTTAACTGTTCTGTAACAATGAAACATCTTTATATGTAAAAAAGAAAACAAAACTATAAATTGAGTTAGAGCCCTTAAGTAGAAAAGATTTAAAATGAGTGAAAAGAATCAATAAAATAAAATAAAGAGTTTTTAAATTTTAGAGTTTTATACAGTCCATTGAATTTTTCTGAGCTATTGACACTACCTTTTTTGGTCCTGTTGACCGGAGCCTATGGTTTAACTGATGATAGATATATTGCCTACTGCCAAAGCTAAAATGATGAGTAAACAACAACCCAACACTCTTCGAGAGCAATGATCAGTAATTATGAGGAATGTGTTTGGGCTTTTTTGGTCATTCACTCACATGGGATTGTTAGTTCGTACCACGAAGTATCTATCTGAGAGCAGATGTCATGTTACCAATACCCACCATTAGGCTAATTGCCAAAATAATTATAGTGATAAGCAGAACTGCAAATATTAAATTTTAATGCAGTTAAAGAAACATTAGCTATTGATTTAAATACCTATAAAGTATTTTGTTCTATTAATAGAGCCTTTAATAGATAAGAGACTAATAACATGCCAATAATTAGGCTTACATAAAAATAGCAAGTTTAATTTATTGATACTAAACATAAAATAATTACATAAAATAAATTAAGTTTAAACTTTGGGAATAGATAAAATAAAGATATTCTAATTTAATAATTTATAGTCATTAGTAACAAAAATAGTAAAACTATAATACCAAGGAGAATAAGAGTTTTTAACCAAAACTATCAGACACCAAGAGTTTGGTTTCTGAATCTGGTGCTTTTAAAATACCTGGGATATGCCCCCTTTGACGAAGTGGCTTGCATATACAATAAGTTAATAATTTGATTAATAATATAAAAATGCCAGATCCGCAAAATAAAATTCTAAGTGTGTTAGTAATAAAAAAATGGTATAGAAATACACTGGTAAGGCATAGCAGGAAAAATAAAATTGAAGAAAATAATGCATAAGTATTTTAAATGAATGATAAATATGGTGATAAGAAAAATTATATAGAAAAGTACTAAACTAAAACTTAAAAGCATTGAATACATAAATTTAAGTTTGTACTGGAGTAACATTTATTTAAATTACTAATTTGAAATAACTGTGTTGAGTTTAATAATAGGTTTTCATAATTAGTGTTGAGTAACTTAATTATGTATAGGTTTAAAATTGAATTTTGTTTTCAAAATGCTTAAAAACGTGAATAAAATTGATTTGCAAAGTATGGCTAAAGAGTTAGGAGAGGTCACTACTAATAAATGACACACAATTGTAGAGCTAACAAACATTTTAAAGAATAATATTACATTTAAAAAATGAACCTGAATATATAGCTGATCTCCTAAAAACTATAAAAGAAAACAGATTGTTAGAATTAGAGACAATTGAGAAAAATAAACAGAATTTCAATTAGAGAGAATGAAAGAAATTAGAATTAACATGCTTGAGAGGAGATCAAAAATAGTAGAAATTAATTCAGAAAATAAAAATGAGAATTTGATTCTTTAGGGTCATTAATAAAAAGTGTTAAAACATTCACAATCAAAATACCGAGTAAACCAAAAGTTTGGAATTTATTTTTTATTTCTTTGGAGAGAGGATTTGTTACAAAAACTTTTCAAATAAATTTAAAGTAGAGATTCTTTTAAGCTTTCTTAGTGAGAAATTGTCAAATATAATTTCTTATATAAGTGAGGATGAGTTAAATGAAAAAGTTAAAGAAATTATTCTCGGAGAATTTGAACCCACACCACAATTGTGCTTAGAACAATTCAGAAAAACAATAAGACAACAAAATAAAACTCGGGTTAAGCTCGCTTTTCTCTTAACAAGTTTTGATTATTATTTAAAATTGAGAAATTAAAACAATTGATTTGTGGCTGATAAATTATTTCAAATAATAGAGAAACTGCAGCACATATCAGCATTAGGCAATCAGGTTTGTTTTAAGATTTGAACCCATAAAATTACGAAAAAAAAATGAAATGATTGAACCCATAAAATTATTTTATGTATCACAAGGAAAACCACTAATGGTAGAAAGTAAACTAGTGAATCGAAAACTCACCCCGCAAATCAAAGAAATATTTTTATCCGATTCTAAAAATTCAAAATTCCTCTTTTGTTCAAAAAATCATCCCTTATATAAGTGCAAAAATTATAGGGCTTTGTCTGTTTCAGATAGAGTAGAAGTAGTTAAGAAATATAATTATTGCTTAAACTGCCTGGGTAAACATCTAATAAATAATTGCAAATCATGCTTTTCATGTTATTTATGTCAAAGAGGTGGGATTATTGTTCTTTACATTTTTTGAGAACTGAAGAACTACCCCCTATGTCAAGTGAAAACGTTGGGATATCCTTAGCAGCCCAACATAAGGAGTCTTCACTTTCTCCCCTTGCTCCGATATTCCATTCAAACCAAAACAACTCTGTTCTTTCTATGCAAGTCATAAATCAGTCAAAAACTGTTTTGCTTAGTATGGTGAATTGCATACAAAGAGATTAAGGAGGAACATTTTACAAAGTGTGCACAATTTTAGATCAAGGTTCAAAGAATAATTACATGATGACTAATCATGCAAATAGTTTAGGTTTTAAAAGAAATGAAACCAATTTGATAGTTTGTGGTATAGGTGATACATGCAAAACAATTAGATTGGTTGTTAAGACTACAATTTATAGTTTTGAGGGAAATTTTAAAAAAGGGTTAGAATTTTTGGTTGTTTCTAAAATTACTGATCTTATGCCATCAAAAAGGCTTAAAGTTAATGTATCAGTGTTAAAATATGTAAAATATGCAGAAGAAAACTTTAATAAACCAGAATGCATAGATTTACTTTTAAGCACCAAAATATTTTACGAATTATTATATCCAGATCAGATTTTTCCTGTTAAGTGATTTGGTTCTTCAAAATACCGTTTTTAGTTATGTAGTTAGTGGGAGCTTACCCAGAGCAATGGAGAGGAAAGTGCACTGTGGATTTATTTAAGACAATACTGATTTACACAAGGCAATAGAAAATTTCTAGGAAATAAAAATTGTTGAAGCCAAAGTTTCCAAAAAATAAACACTAATATGTGAAGAACATTTTAAAAATAATGTTGAGAGACAGTACAGGGAAATATATAATTAAAATGCTTTTAAAAGAGGACCCTAAGTGTTTAGATAAATCTAAAGAAATTGCCTCAAAAAAATTTAATTTGTTGTAGAGTCTATTTTAAGAGAGCCTGAACATTTAAAATTATATAGGGAATTTTTGAGCAAATATGAGAAATTAGGTCATATGATGGAAATTTCAGAATGTGAAGAAGTAGGTACATATATATATACCACATTAAGGTATCTATAGTCCTTACAAAAACACAACAAAACAAGTAGTATTTAACGCACCTTCACAAACACCTTTGAGAAATTCACAACTCCTTACAATTTAATGGTGGTGTTTTACAAGAGGATCTTTTTTCAATAATGGTGAGGTTTCATAAGCACATTAATGCTTTTGTAGCAGATATTAAACAAATGTATAGAATGATATTATAATTTATCCTAATCAATCTAAACTCTTGAGAATTCTTTGGAAGGAGGGAGTGAATGATCCAATTAAAACTTATGAGCTTAAAACAGTTACTTATGGTACAGTTAGTGCACTATACCTCACAACTAGAGTGCTTCTTCAATTGTCAAAAGATGAGACAGTAAAACAACCCCTAGCATCACCCATTTTAAAGAAAGAAAGACTTTTACATCATCCAAAGAAAAACTTTTATATGGATGATGTGCTCAGTGGTACTGGCACTCTGAAACAAAAAATCTTCAAACAGAATGGATAAGTATTCTTAGAAATCGAGGAATGACCCTACACAAGTAATGAAGCAATAATTCTGAATTAAAAACAGAGTCTAATAATGACTACAACGTTCAGGAAGAGACAAAGACGTTAAGTGTTGTGTAGAAACACAACACAGACCATTTTATTTTTCAAATTCAACTTGAGAATCCAATTCCTCCAACAAAAAGATATGTGCTTGCTACAATTGCAAGAACTTTTGATTCCCTAGGCCTCTAGAGTACAGTAAAGCTTAGATTTTCCTGCAAAAACTTTGGTGTTTAAATTTAGACTGCAGGGATGCCCTTCCTTCAATGGAAGCACAGCGATGAAAGAACTTTATTAAAATTTTGCCAAAGGTAAATTATGTTAGAGTTAAAAGAAGCATACTGATAGACAAATCAGTGAATATTGGACACCATGAACTTGCAGGCGCATCTGAGTCTGCTTATGGATGTGTCATTTACTGCAAATCGACATCACAGACTGGAGCTTTTGATGTGAGTTTAGTTTGTAGCAAGTCACATGTGTTACCTCTCAAGAGAGCTACAATTCCGAAATTGAAGTTTTGTGCAGCATTTTTTTTTTTTTTTTTAGCAAAACTGATTACAAAAGTGAAAAGATGCCTTCCAACTAAAGGAGAATGACAACTATTTGTGGAGTGATTCCATGATAATACTTTTGCGGATCCGGAAGGAGCCTTACCTACCTAAGGCGTTTGTGGCTAACTGTGTAGCACTAATACAGGACTTGACTGGAATTTATCAATGGCATCAAGTATCTTCCAAGGACAATTCTGCTGATTTCATCTCAAGAGAAATGGGACCTGATAAACTGAGAATGAACTGTGGTTCAACAGCCCTATTTTTTCGTCTAGTAAAGAATATCCCAATTAAAAAAATTTCTTCATCAGTTATTTAGGACGAGCTTATGTCTGATCTTAGACATTTAAATCAAAGTGACTGTCCTGTGCTGACTTAAAATTCCTTTATTTGTGATCTACTCAATATTAGTAATAATTATACTAAATTATTGCATGTTATATTTTCAGATTCATCTACAACCTAAAGAGCTCAACTAAAAAGAAGTCGGGAGAATTGTCAACTGAACAACTGTGTATATACAGGAAAATCCCTTTAACCTAGACATTCAGTAAACCTAGAATAAACAAAATAAATCAAAGTTAAAAACATTAAGAAAGTGACCTTGTGCTGCATTGTTTACTTAGAAAAATTAAATTCATTATAACATCAATTTTAGTAATTCAGTTTCCTTTTAGATGATTTAAAGCTGACTCTGTTTATTTTTGAATTATATTATCTGGACAGGGTTTTGTTCAATTGAATCTATATTAGACTTGTTTTACATAAACAGCAAGATCTGGATTTAAAACCTTGGGGGAAAAAAATCATAAAACGGAGTATTCAGAAGAAATTCATATTTAAGATTATTAAAGATTAAATGGTTTAAATGCATCAAATAAATTTTACTTACCAGAAAATTAATTCACATATTAGCTTATACTTGGAGAATTTTTTTTTTATCTTCAATACTTAATATAGAATATTTTTAAATAAATTCATATGAATAGTTAATATTTTAGATAATTTGATTTTTCCTTTAAAAAAAAAAAAAAAAAAAAAAAAAAAAAAAAGAGTATTCTGATTTTACTTAAAAAAATCAACAGGAAGATTTAAAAAAAAATTTAAAAAGACTTGTTTTGTACAGCTACAATAAACAAAATTTCATCATTTTCAAAATCATACTCAATATCTGAATGCAACAGCCCAAATTTAATGTAAACCCGAATTTTTCATTTCAATTTCAACCTCAAATTTTATCATTAGAAGCCAATTGTTTATCAGACACATAATAAATTTATTCCTAGAGAAATCTAAATCACCGTCTGTTCTTTTGATACATTGAAAACACCTTATTCCAGAAAAATTATTCTTTTAGAAGAGTACTATTTTCTTTACAAATAAAAATCTTTAATTAAAACAATGAGATTAACTGTTTTGATGTAAATTATATACGATGCACGCTATGAAGTGTTTCATGAAAAATGCATGCAAGAAAACTTTCATGCTCTCAATTTCAAATTGTGACAGATGAAAAAGATAGACAATAGAATGATTTTGTCAAATTTAAACCAAAAAATTTTTACAGTAACACCAATGATACATTTATGAATGGAAATACCATTTCAAGATTTAAATAATTTAAGACACATTGTACAGTTAGAGAATGAAATATTAAATTCCATACTCTAAATACAACTAACATAATAACTGGCTTATGTTTAGTACCAGTTATTAATTTTTTTATACAATATGTACAGTCATTAATAATTCCTAAATTTCAAGGTTTTTATTTAGCAGATTCAATTAGAATAATTACCTTTTAAGAACATTTCAGCAGAATATTTTCAGTCATACTAATATATCCTGCTCTTATAAAGCAATTCCTCATTAAATAAAATTCAAACATGTAACTGGAAAATTCTGTTCACTTAATATACATCAATATATTGGTATATATTTTTTAAATATACAATATTTTAAAGAAATGACTAATAAAAATAGAAAGTAAAATTATGATGCATCATTCAATGAGTGCAGGAGTAAAAATTACAACTATTTAGTTAAGGCACTTAATAACGCTTTCACTGAAAATAAATTGTCTTTAAAACAGAATTATGTACATTATCTTCATTATTACAAAAAATTAGCTTTTGGTAAATCAATGTTTAATGATATACAAATTTGTTAATAATTTCTCAAATGATGAACAATTCTTTGCTTCCAAATTATTCCTCTTTTCAACTAATTACACAAGATTCCATCACATTTAAATATTCTTAAAAACACCAACATGAAAATCGTACTTACCTCTAGACGTTTGTTCAAACTTGTAACTTTTTTTCTTTCTCTTCCATTTCCAAGGTTTAAATAATTTACCTAATGCTGATAAGCGACTTTGCTTACTTTCCATAGGTGTTATTGACGTCCTAGAATTAGAACCAAGAGATCCAGTTCTCATACTTCCAGTAGTACTTTTTCCTGTTGCTATCAAATAAATTCCCATTTATACAACCTTTACAAAAACAACTTAATTTTCAGAATTATTACAAAAGTTTTATAATATTTTGATGACCTTACATACAAATTTAAATTTAATTTACAATTTTAAGAGATTAAGGTGCAAAGCAATCACACATATGTTATGAAGTCTTCTGAGATAATTTTTCATAGATAGGTGACAGCATTTTTGTCACAAAAGAGAAAACTGAAACAATACCCAAGAATTGACTTCCAATAGATATCTCTTCAACAGATGATGATATTGAAAGTTTTAATAGACATATCAGATAACCCCATAAATTTCAATGCCTTTGGAAGTACTTTGACAGGTAAAAGATATAGATATGAAATCTTAAAACTTTATCTTTCCACCTTTTTCAAAGGTACAGTAGGGGTAGGAGTACTAAAAATTTTTTTTTTTTTGGTCAATATTTTCAAGAAATATCAGGACATTTTTCAGGACATATGTCAATAATTAAACAAAACCAATGTTACTTTTACCTACTAATTTCCGTTTTATGAATATAACACATTTTAGAAAAGAGTATACTATTTAATAAATTTTGAGTTTTTGAATTTTTAATACAAAAATATGAAAAATGATACAGAAATTTAAATTTTTCATGCTGAACATTTTCTAAAAATTAAAAAGTTTGCTTTATATTACAGTTAATTTATATGTATGACTAATAATATTCATTTTGACTGGATGCATTAGCATTTAATTCCGATAATTTAATACTGCTCTTTTTCAACTAATCATTCACAGATGCAGTCTCTGCATTAGCAGCAGATAGCATCATTTGTCCAACTTTCACATCACTAATAGCACATGCTAATTTTTATTTGCATCATCCAAAAGTTTTCGAGGTGCACATTTATTATCAAGCAAATTTTTCTTTTCCTTCTCAAGTTCATTAATTTCTCTAAGAAGTGCGATTTTTTAAACTTTTTTTCACAAGTACCTTTTATGTCTGCCTTCTCCTTTCTTTTCTTCTCTAATTGTGTTGCATCTTTTGATTTTTGCATATGATGCATATTCTGCATGAGATTTCTGAATATAATGCATCATTTCTTTGGTATATGGAATGGAGGAAATAGAATTGCCATGCATTCCAATAACATCATGACAAATGAATAAACTATGAACTGTTAATTCCGATAAAAAAGCTTTCTCCTTTGTCACAATAAAATTATTAGTCAAAAACCTTTTTCTGGTTGGGAATTTACATTTAATAATGACAGACATTCTTTAATTACTCTAGAAAGAGTAAGATATTTTATAAAACCACCAGCATTTTTATATTAAAAACTACATTCCAATATTTACAGATATTTTGGTAATTATCATAATTATTCACAAGAAAAGTCACATCTTCACTTATGTAAAGAATCCACTCTTCATTCATCTTATTAAAGTCTGAAGAAGTTTTATTCACATGAGGAATATGTTGAACTAATCTGCTAAATTAGCTCCTAGATTCTTCATTTTTTTCTATTATAAGGAGACAAACACTGGAAATCTTAGAGTAAAGGATTTGTTATAGGAAGTTTTTGAAGCAAAAGCTTAGAAGTTGCTATGCAGCAACTTCTGACACTTTGTAGAAATGTTATTTTATCCATAAGCTTTTCCCGTATTGCTGTTGTATCATGACCTATTTCAATCTTGTTTTTAAGTTTAACCAATTTTTTCCTGAATCAACATTAATTTATAGTAACTTTACTCCCTTTTTTCACAGATTTCTTCTGGATTTAAAAATTTAAACATGATACTGCAAACAAGTTCATTTAACTTACTGTACTAAAGGTTCCTGCAGTAGAAGTAAATATGGTTCAAAAGTTTTACAAGAAATGAAACAAAATGCCAATATGCCAGAGTCTTAGGGTCTTTCAAATGTTTTATAATCTGAAGATGTCTATCAGAAAGAATATATTTAAACTCTTTTGGTACTTTAACAATAAAATATTCTTTTAGAACATCATATTGCTCATCGATGCTCTCACAAACTGACCCCAATTGTTGTTGGGTTGGGTTTTATGGCGCAAGGTCCAAAAATGGACAAGCTGCGCCACAAACAGACCCCAAAGTTAACCAACTTCTCTCAACATGAGGAATGAAACTAAGTCTAGATAAGGTTTCTTCCAGTATTTCCAATTGTAAGGAATGATAATCTTCCCTTCTTGCAGGAGATAGTTTGAAAAATTGATTATTTACAGCAAATCCATCAATAATACAATCAATTTTATCAATACTCTTACGCAGTACTCCATGGATTATGTGTAAACAACATGTACCCAAATCAATACGTAATGGTTAACTTTGTTCTTACTAAATTCACTATTTATTTGCTTTAAAACAGCTAAATTAACTTTTGGTCCATCCATTGACAACTATTAATTTTTCTAAATTCAAACCATTATTTTCAATAAAATTTAATAATATTTTTACAATTTTATTGGCTTTAACATGTCCTAAAAAATGTGATTCGAGGTAACAAATGACATTTTTTCCTTGTTTATTAGACCAATATTAGATGTAAATATCCAACTATTTCTTTATTTGTTTTGTAGTAGTTTCATTGAAAAGAAAAACAAAGTATGAAGTGCCAAAATCCCGAAACAAAAGATTTTTGAAATATGGAGCTAGACTAAAATTAATCATATATCTAACTTTTTTTGTCAAATAATTTGAGATTTTTTTCTACGAAGGAATCATCAAAAATTTCTCTGTAAATGTTAGCTAAACCTTTCAAAGATGAAAAAGAATAATTATTTTTTATTGCCACCAAAACTAAAATGGTTTCAGCTTTAATGGTTTTCTCTGATGTCGTTTTGGGAAGCCATGATTTGTTATTCACTACTACAGTCGATGTCAAGAATTCAGATGAAGTTGATGACTTGATAGTAAATAGTGTTTGATTCTTGTAACAGCTCACAGCTTTTTTGAGTTTTAATCCATCTGCATGAGCAAATACTTGTCTAAAACCCATAATTAAAACACTGAATTCGCTTTTGCATATGAAGTACTCCGCAAAATGAATATCGTCAACACTTCGGCACCATGTCTTAATCAGGCATTTATTCCAATCATTTATCAGAAAATTTCATTATCCTTGGCATTTTTAAAAGAAAATTAATTGTTTTCAAAAAATAAATTCTAAACTTGCTAATAAATATTCTTAAAAACACCCATCAAAATCGTTAAAAATGGCACGTTAAGCATTTCACGTATGCGCATAAACATAGGCAAATAATTCTCACAATTTCACCAACATTATAAATAGCTGTATAAATACTAAAAAAGAGAATATTTTGACTGTAATGGCAAAAAACAGAATTTAATGGTTAACCCAAACCTAAATTTTTTTGATGTCAGATATTTGTGACCAATGGCCGAAAATGAGGCAGAGACAAATGTTTGGCAACCCTATTTCTTGTTTGAAAGAGAACAAAAAGGGAAAAAGAATTTCTCTTTCTTTATGCATAGAAAGCAGAAAGAAAAATTTACTACTGAAAAATATAAAGTTATTAATTAAAATTAAACTTTCAAATGAATATTTGAAAAAAAATAAAAAATTAAGGAATTCCAGGATTTATTTCACAAAATAAAGACATTTCAGGACGTTTTTTAAAAAATCAGGAATTTAAGGAATATCAGGACAACTCCGAGCACTGGTACAGTTTTGGTCTTTATTTCAAACTGCTGAATACTGCTGCTTTATATGTCCTTTATAAGTCTGCTGAATACAAACTGCTTTTATGTGTCCACATGTTGTTACATGTGGGCACATAAGTTTTTCCAGAAAGAGAAGATGTTCAACAAATGGATTGGTCATCCAAATTTAAAGACCTTAATCCTCAAATATACTGGGCATGGTTGAAGAAAGAACTTTAAATTAGTACCTTCTTTCCAAGAACTTTAAAAGGATTGAAAACAGTACTGACTGAATGAGTGGGACCAATTACTAAAGGAATTTAAAAAACATTATTTTTATATACAATCCGGATTTGAGACCAATATATGTAAACAGGTGCCATACACCCTATTTAACCTTTCTCTGCATTATATATCAATATATACTAAAATAAAATTTTATTAAAATATCATTAGAAGTTCAGAAAACAATCAACTAAGTTTAAAAATTCTCTTAATTTTAATAATTAGGACATATCATAAACACTTAAAAAAATTAATAAAAACACATTTGCTATAACAAATACAAGCCACGAGTCACACTCGCACAAAAGTTGCAAGAAGGAATAAAGTAAACTTGTTAATTCTGATCAAATTGGGAGATAAAATTAAATTTTTAAATGATATTAAAATTTTGATGCGATCATTAAAGGTATGAAGAAATTAAAGAATGAATACACAATTTCAATACCATAATATCTATAGAAAATGAAATGTTTTTATATTACAGAAATAGATTAGAAAATTATATAAAAAATCAATGATATTAGACTTTATTTTACCCAAAAAATCTATAGAAAATGTTTTAAACCATAGTAAAATCTATCAGTTCAACAGGGAGCATTCAAGAAGATGGAAGGAAAGATACCTTAGCCATTCAGTTTAGTTTCCCCATTTTATTTTTATTTTTATTTTTTTTGGATGTGAACTAGAAAAAAAAATTTTTTGTTTGATAAGGCGTAATTAATTATTTTTTTTACATCAGTTTGAAATTTAAAACATTATTTCATAAGTACTTTTTTCATTTGTAAATAAAAGAAGCTTTCATTTCTACATACTTTAATCTTTGTGGATTAAATTGACCCCAGAAATATTGAAAACTTATGAAATTCCAAAAAGATAAAATTAATTAAAACATTAATTTTTTTATTCTCACTATCTTTGGAGCTAAACATTTCAAGAGAAAATTAATATTAATCAACATTTTAGTCATTTTATAACTACTATTCATAATAACTTAAAATAAGTTTTGTTTGCATTAACTTTAAAATACTTAAGGGAAACAAAAATAATTTTTAAGAGAAATATTTTGTATATTTAAATTGCATATATAAGCCTATTCTATATTGAAAGTATGATCCTTTAGATTATTGACTTTTATTTTATCCAAAACATTAAGACAAAGGTATTATGTATTTTCTCAATATTTTATTAAGTTTGCTGGTATATTTTCCTTTACTCTAAAAGTTTGTGACCATAGCTTAATTAACAATTCATGTCAATATACTTGCTATATATCTGTCAAGATACAGCATTTTAAAAGCATTTGAAACTCAAAATATTCTTTTTTTGTC
>JAPDSC010138310.1:2344252-2358701 GCA_026290005.1 Latrodectus geometricus
ATAAAATTTATAAATAATTAGTTTTCGTGAACGATATAATACACCTATCCCTCGATTTACATTGAATATAGGTTCCTTAGAAAACAGTGTAAATCGAAATCATGGATTCTTATACGTAAAACTGTGTAAATCGAAAACAAATTAAAATGTGCATAATTCAGTCATTTATTTCAACGTAAAATAAAACTAAATATATCTTAAAAACATAAAAATAACTGTCTATTTATAAAATGACAATAAAGGTATATGTATGTAATTTATTTTACATATAGAAACGAGAAATATAAATTAAAAAATTTAACCAGAAATTTAGTTACTGTTATCACTTTCGTAGACTCTTAATCTTTTATTCCTGATTGGTATGATATCACTTTCATCACTTGATAGTCGTTGATGGATTAGAAACAACTTCAGATGGGCCAACCTTGGTAGTGAAATCTGTAATTAACAATTGTGTTTCCTTTTTGATCAAATCTTTATAGACCTCCTCATATTGAGTTAAGCGTTTATAAATATCTCGCTGAAATAGGAGAACTCGTTCAACATTCTGGTCATTTTGTAGAAAATGATTACCCAATTTTCACCCTAATTCAAGTCCTTCACAGATTACTTTTGCTCTGAATGCAACTGGTTCAGACTCTTCTTCATCAGGATCACTGCCACAATTATTTGTTTCAGTAACCATGTCCACTAAATCATCCTCATCTAGTTCTTTGTCCTCCATTAGTTCTACAATATCTGCCTCAGCAAAATCCTCGAAACAGTCTCCTACTATTGTATCCGCCATCCCCATTATCTGAGAATATTCATGCTCCAATGGTAATCTAGAATTTTCACCTTCAACTAAAAATGGCCATAATTTTTTCCAGCCGGCATTGAGTGTTGATTACTTAATTTCAGTATATGATACTCTAATATTCTTAACAGAATCTAAGATTGTAAATTTTTTCCAAGCATCCATAATTGGGAGTGATTCATCATTTTCCATTTGTTCTAAAATATACCTGAAGGTTCGCTTGATGTACTGTGCCTTAAAGGTCGAAATTATCTCTTGATCTAACGGCTGCAATAAAGAAGTCGTATTCTTGAGTACAAATAAAACTTGCACATTTTCGTGATGTAAATCTTGAGGATGGCCTGATGCATTATCAATTAAAAGAAGGGCCTTAAAAGGGAACCCATTTTTACTTAAATACCTTTTGATGTGTGGGACAAAAAAAGTTATGAAACCATTCATTGAAAAGTGTGTGGCTGTAACCCAGGCCTTCTTATTGGCAATCCAATAAACAGGAAGGTTGTTGATCTTTATTCCTTTAAATGAGTATGGTGTTTTCGATTTGTTAATAACTAATGGTTTCATTACATGATTGCCTGAAGTGTTGCAGCAGAAAAGAACTGTTATACAACTTTTTGCTGCTTTATGACAACTAGCTGATTTGTGAGCTTTAGCCCAATAGGTTCTGTCTGGCATTTTTTTTCCAAAATAACCCGGATTCATCAGCATTGAAGATCTGGTCAGGAATATAGGAATAAATGGCTATAATTTCAGCAAATTTTACCAGACATTGTTACGCTGCATCTGAATCAGCAGATGCTTGTTCACCCTTCAATATTGGATTATGTAAAGAATGTCTTCATTTAAATCTTTTAAAACAACCATGGCTTGCAGAAAAAAATATGTTCTTTTCAGCTGAAGAAATAGATGGTAACTGATTCTTAATTTTTTCATAAATCTTCAAAGCCTTATTTGTAATTGTATTGGTATCAATTGGAATCCGCTTTTGTCTTCTAGCCATATCATTAATGCTTTTTCCATATTTTCCATTGCAACATGCCTTACATATGTAGTTGTGCTCATACTCGTAGAAGATCCAGCTGCTACACTTTTTCTAATGGAGTCTTCATTTTTTCTTATTGACCTTATTGTGGCTTCCTTCATAGAATAAAATTTAGCACTATCTAAAACTAAAATCTATTACTCTTCTCCATTATTTAGATGATCTAAAATTTTAATTTTGCTTTCTAAATATATAACTTTTCATTTTTTTTTTAATTCCTTTTGGCATGGTAAAACCCCTAAAATTTAACTTAAAATGTTCTAATATTTAAAAAAACTTAAAATGTTCTTTACTATTCAGATTTACTACAGGTATTTGATTCGATTTCTTGAACAAGACTCTGAGAAAGACTGGTAAGAGAATCACGAGAAACTGTCGGGGCGAGCCTCCGGTTTGCCTATCTGCCCTCGGCTGGCGCGTCTGAAAAGCTGAATAACGCAATCCGGGGCGGGCTAACCACGTTTGTCAACTATCCCGGATCTTCTCGTTCCAGGCCGGTGCAAATTCAAAAACCGTGAAAAAGTGAAATTGTGTAAGCCGAGTACCGTGTAAATCGGGGGATAGGTATACATACATATATTAATAAAGAAATTAAGATTCTTGTTATTAAAATATTAGGACTGACTATATTTGTTTTAATAAACACTTTTGATTATTAAATTATAGGCAATATTTTTTAAATATATAATTAACTCAAAATTTTAACCAAAACCAATAAGAAACAGAATGAAATCATTTTTTATCACATAAGAAGCAAAGTTCAAATTTTATCATAAGGAAGAGTTAAGGTTAAAATGTCCAATTTTAGAATTTAAAAGCAAAATACTAGCAAAATAATCAGATTGCCTTAAATTTGAAAATTCAGAGTCCAAATAACAGCTTTTATGAAACTAAAAATAAAAATTTCAAAATATTATAAAACAAAATGATAAATAGAAATACTTGTAAAACTTAATTTCTTTAACTTTATATGACATTTTACTTTTTACATAAACTATTTATTTTACAAATTAAAAGTTTATACACTAGAAGTTCCAGGTGAACCAAAAAATTTTATTGAAATTTGTTTTTCATAAATTTTTATTTAACCTACATTTATATCTTTTCAAAATATCAGTAATTTAAATGACATATATACAAAATATTTTATTTATTTCAAATAAATTATTAAGTTACAAAATTATTAACATTTCCTTTGTATTAAAAAGGTCAGATATTTATTGAATAAAAGGCAATATTTCGTTACTTATGTATTATATAACTTTAAGTACAAAATTTTATAAATTTTCACTTATTTGAAATGCATAGATGGTCTCATGAAAAAAAAAATAGTTATTGAATAAAATATATATTTGAGTTTTTATGTTATTTACTAATTCTGCCTGAAACTATTTAAGTTTGATTCTCAATCTTCCACCACTCAAAGTCAGTAAATTTCAATATTGAGGTTCATTAAAATTGTGAATTACTAAAGTATGTTTAAGTTATATAAATATAAGTCATAAGTAAATTTTACAAACATAATAACTCATTTTCATAATACACAAGAGTTGAAAAGAAAAATTAATGTTTTCTTGAACAAAAATAAAATCTTATTCTAATGTATATAATTGCTTATTGATCAGATAATTCTTACAGGTTGCATAAAAAAATTTAAGTATGAATGAAATTTGTATTAGCAATTCACTAACAATTTCGGTGAAACTCATGACTTTGATTAAGACTATACAAAAACCACTAACAGCCTGCATTTTTTTTAAATGATGTAATCTGTAAACACTAGATTTTAGTATACATTTTTCATTTCAAATTAAATTAAGTGAAGGATGAGTTTTATAGAACTCTAAATAAACAAAGTATTTTTCTTAAAGAATTCCACTTATATTATTTATAATTTAAACTATAGGTATATATATTTTTTTTTTAAATATTTCTTCATAATAAAAAGAAATGCAATATACTTCTAAATTTTCAAAGGCATGAGTTTACATTATGAAATATAAGATTAGATAAGTTAACTGTCAAATGAAATTTATTTTTGATATTGTATATATTTACTCATTAAAATAAAATAGTATTTTTATATTGAATATTGCAATGATAATTATATGCAAGAAATTTATTTATTTACATTCAGTAGATCTTTAACTATGCAGTGTATAGTTAATCTATATTTTTTCATCTAGTACTTACCTTCATCTCTCCGAATTTGAGCAAGCAATAATGCAGTCGCTTGAGGATCACTATTACTTCTTTGGCGACGGTGGCCTAGTAACTTAGATTTTTCGATTCCACTTAAAGATAGAGACATGGTAAATTTAAAACAGATAGAATTTATTTACATTATTTTTGTCACATCTTCATGTATTTAAGGATCCGTCAATTAGTAGACACAAAAGTAGTAAATGCTTAATTGTACACATCATAACTTCACAATGATGCAATCAAAAATCCAACAAACATAAGTTAAAACTATACACCTTTGAATAACGTAGATAGAATTTGATCTAATGTTAGTCACCATTGGTCCCCAAAACGAACTCCTATGCTGGGAATCACTCACTATGAAATTTTTTATTGACAGAAGACATAATCCTCCTGTTTATAACATTGCGCGCCACCTACTGGATTTAAAAAGGTAACACCCTTTTCTTACTGATAACGATTACAGTCAGGATTTCTAAATGCAATTTCATCTTTATTAAATTACTCCCGCCATTTTCTAACTAAATAGTTAATATTATTTAGATAGAAAGTGGTGGGAGTAATAGAAAGTGGCAGGAGTAAGAATTTTAACTTATTCATTAGTTTGTGCACCAGACAGAGCTGTAAATTTTCCGTTTTGATTAGCTCGGAGACCAAGGCTGCGGCTTCCCTTCACGCTGCGTCATAGACAAGAGCGCCTTCAATGGTGTGATCAACGACGAACCTGGGCGCACGAATGGCGAGACGTCATCTTTTCAGATGAACCCTGAACCCAGGTTCTGTGTACAGCATCATGATGGTCGCATCCGTGTTTGGCGGCATTGTGGTGAACGCACACTGGCAGCGTGCATTCGTCATCGTCATACTGGCCCATCACCTGGCGTGATGGTATGGGGTGCCATTGGATACACGTCTCGGTCACATCTTGTTCGCATTGACGGTGCTTTGAACAGTGCACGTTACATTTCTGGTGTGTTACGACCCGTGGCTCTACCCTTTATTCGATCCTTGCGAAACCCTACGTTTCAGCAGGATAATGCCCGACCGCATGTTGCCAGTATTGTACGGACCTTCCTTGATACGGAACATGTTCGGCTGTTGCCCTGGCCAGCACGTTCTCCAGATCTTTCACCAATAGAAAACGTCTGGTCAATGGTTGCCGAGCGACTGGCTCGTCACCAAACGCCAATCACTACGGTTGATGAACTGTGGCATCGTGTTGAAGCTGCATGGGCATCTGTACCTGTACATGCAATCCAATCTCTGTTTGACTCAATGCCCAGGCTGTTATTACTGCCAGAGGTAGTTGTTCTGGGTACTGATTTCTCAGGATCTATCCAGCCAAATTTTTTGAAAATTTAATCACTTATTATTTCTAGTATAATATATTTGTCCAATAAATATCATTTTGTTATCTGCATTTCTTCTTGGTGTTGCAATTTTAATGGCCTGTAGTGTATTTTTAACAAAATAGTTTCAAAATTCCAATTCAAGGGTTTTGCATCCACCAGATTCTGGAGTAATTTTGGTATAATAATAAAAAGTATTTTCAAAAACATAATCCAATAAGGAAAAATCACACGATTCCAGAGACAAACACAAAAGAAAACTTTATTATAGCTTTCTACTCTTCTATAACACTACAAAAAAACAGATAACATGAAGTTACAAACAGAGGTCCTTAGTGTCCATGAGAAGTGCCTTTCACTTACAAACAATTGTTTTTCACATTATAGCTCACACATCAATGTATGCTCAACATTGAGAACTTTGATTATGGCTCAACATTGCTCTAGAATTAAAAGTACATTCGAAGACACTTTCAGATTTCAATGAAAATGGAAGAAATATTTATGCGTTGCACTCGGGTTTAAATCCTGAACAAGGATACGCACTCTCTTTCATACATCGAGGGTATCTTTTATAACCCATTTGTACTGAATTTTTTAAATCAATTTAAAGTTAAATTGACGTAACTTAAAAACAACGCGAACGCTGAAAACAGTTCTCGAAACCGATTTCAGAAATAATGGTTTTGGATCTATATAAAAGCTTATTTATTGCTCTTTAATATTACAAATCATATGATGTTTTTGACATAGAGCAAGGAGTAGCTCTATGGTTTTTGATATATTTTTAGTTGTGCATTTTTTATTTAAAAAAATTACTGATCAAAATAATGATTAAGATTAGGGTATTCCAAATGATAAATAAATGACCAATCAGTGACTTTGACAAATCTATCTCTTCTCAAACGCACCATAATTTTGTGATGCCTTAGTCGATACTTTTGTACATAATTTGATAATCAATTTTTTCAAATTTCGCTTCTCTTACATTTATTTTAATCTGTTTCAGACATTTAAAAAATACTGATAACAATAGTAGAAAATGAGAATGCTCTAAATCAATTGAAGTATATTTAAATAAAAATTGACACGGTGAAAAGTTTAAACACAATTTAAATGCGCTCAAAAGTGTAATGCGAACCAGGTGTATTAGTTTTAAAAACATTCATATGCATTTTCGACACATCTTATTTTGTTCTGTAATTTTTTAAAAGCTCTAATAAACAACAGAAGGCTTATGAGGGCTTGTTCCTATAAAAAAAATGTATAATTATTGCAAATTATTTACTTTATACAAATGTTAAGTTATGTAAATTTACTAAATTAATGAACTACATAGAATAATTGTAAACTAACCAGAAACATCCTAATTCTATATATCTGAAAAATTATTAGCATAAATTCCTTCTATCTGAAAGAGACGAAGCTCTAATTATCTGAGAATTTCCCACAGTCGATACAAGGAAAAATATACTACTTTATACTTTTAGTAGTTGATCAATTATTCGTATAGACTTAGTTTTGAAATTAAAATAAAAATCTATCAATGAACACCAAAAATTGCAATTTTATGAAAAATTTTATATTTTTAAAATACAAAATAATTTTTTTTTCTTTTTCAAAATAGAATAGTCTCTTATATTTCTGGAAATCTAAATACTTAATATCATTGTTGATTTTATTAAGTTGATAAATTATTTTCTCGATTTGTCTCTTAAGAAAAGCTATTTCCATCATCAAAGATTCAATTGTGTTGCCAAAATAAGTTTTTGAGTGATTAGAGTTTATTATAAAATATTTTTTTGTAATAATGAGTAGCATATCTCAAAAATAAGTAAATTTATTTTGCTTATGAATTAAGTTTTGTTATGTATTACGATTTGTTATTAGTTTAGCAATATTAAATCTTACTATTTTTTAAATCAAGACACTTAATCTTTCTCCAATATTTAAAATAAATGATAACAATATTTTTCTTATATATAGGCAAATTTCCAATTCCTTAATTTCTGCTTAAATTTTCCATAATTTTATTAAAATAATACCTTATACATAACAACGTAACTATAATAATGTTTATTATTCAAATAATAGAAACTATGATTTAGTATTTCATAAAAAATATCAAGAGTTATTTCTCAGGATTATCGGAATAAATGTTGACATTCATATTTCTTTTGTTATTAATTTATGCTTAGAAAGAAAAAAATTATTTTCGCATACATTATTTAAAGTTATTCTAAATTGTTGTTGTAGTAATGGTAAACTGCTTTCTTTTCATGGAAATTTTTTTCTTTAATTTATTAATAAAGAGAAAATATATTGTACGATTAAAAATGTTTTTCAAAAAATACTTAATTATAAATAGTAGTGCTCTTTTTTGAAAACTTGGAAATTTTACCAATGTGTCCATAAGTATTTAACTGTATTAAATTTCCGATTTATTTGTAATAAATGTTTCATGAAAAAAAAATTTAAATTTATTATATCATCTGAAAACTTTCAAAATTCCCGTGGAAAGAGACTCGGCTTTTCCCATCTTAACACCGCTACTCATAAGTATTTAAATGTAATATTTTTTTATTTAATAAATTTTTGATAAAATATTAACTTCGGGATTTATATGTCATCCGATTCAAAATTTTTGAGAACTTTGAAAATTCCAAAAAATTTTCAAAATTCCCTTACGAATAAACTCGTTTTTTTTCCCCACCTTTACAGCATTTAATGGGGGTAACATGTTTGCTTCCCCAACTATTAGTGACAGCTTGCCGCTAAGATTCAGCACAGACATCAATTCCATATTCTGCCAGACAGTCACCTCGACCGACGCGAGTAGCAATACTGCGATATCCTAAAACCGCCATCCTATAGATTATAATTCTATCTCTTTCAAAGTTAAAAACATATTGATAAGCAATTTTTCTTATTATTTGAGGCATCACAGCTTTCCACCAAGTAACAAATTTCACACCCAACTTGCACATCAGAAATTTGTTGTACAATTTCCATATTCAAATATATTTTGTCACTATTACCACCAATTATACATGAATGCGTTGAAAAGCTTATCATTACATTATCTTCTTCCTGTCAAGCAGATTTCACGTGTGTAGCGTGCCAACTTTTTGGCATACCAAGTTTAGCAGTGTATAAACACTACTGGCCACTAAACTAATGCTTTATGAAACTCAAAACGGTGACAATATGAGGTCGATAATATTAGTAGTTACAAAGTTTCTCGTGTGTCATTCACAAATATCAATCGAAAATATTTTGCATTACATTAGTCATTGTTTTTGAAGATTTCACAGTTTATTTGAAAAATATGTAGAAAGCAAAAATTTTGAAGTTTAGGAGAATATTTGGAAAACAAATAAACAATTACAAATTCTACTTAAAGGTTGTTTCCTGCTCAGAGAAACATGTTCGATTAAAGAATACAACATTGCATCTTTTCTACTTCAATTTTTTTTTTTTTTTTTTTTTTTTTTTAGACGATTGAAACCTAAAATATTATTTTAGTTATGTAGGAGAATTTTCAGAAAATATTTCCTGGCAAGAAAAACTTGCAGACTTATAAGTAAAAAGAATAAGTTCGATATTATAAATGCAATATTGAAGACCACTATAATTTCATGAAACAAAGAAAGACAGTGAGTGAATTTAAACTTATCTTTAAGGACGTTTTTCTCTGGAAACACAGATTATTCTTAAAAATTTGTATCATATCTTCTAAGGAATACAAATTAATTAGATTTACATACTAATTAAATTACAATGAGGGCAATGCTTTTTAGAAGTCGAGGATTGTTTTCAAGGGACTTTCTTAGATATAATTTGCGAATTTGTTAGGCCTTTGGTTCTGCTCTACATGTTTGAACAACTATTACGGATTATGTTAGTTTCTCAGGTTCCGAAATATTCGAATACGAGGAAAGAAAATATTTTCAGTTTTCGTATTGATATATGTAGTGACCTTTCAACAAGTGAATAACTAACTCCTAATACTAGAGTGCAACATATAGCACAAACTATTTAACTTTAATCAAAATAATTTCTTTCCTCATTTGTCAAATAGTATACGATCAATAATAAAAAAAGCGGATTGCTTTGCAGCTGACCCATTCCATTTTAGTGGTCCAGTTAGCTCTTTTATGACGTGCTTAAGAATTACGGGCACAAATAAATTTTCCTATGCAAATCATAATTTTGAATAATCAAAATGTTATCATTGGAAACAATGCAGCAGATTTTGGAAGTACACCTAAGTCTGTTTTTACACGGTAGATTGGTTCCAGAAGAAGCCGTGTAAAAAAAAAACGTGTAAAAAAAGACATTGATCTTATACAAAAATGGGTGATTTGTTCCTAATCTCTAAAACCTATTAAAATTAGTGAAAAACAAGAATTTTTAAGAACAAGAATTCATGTTTATTTTATTAAATCAAATATATAATGCTTATTTTCACAAGCATAGTAATTAATGATAAAAAAGATATGCACTCTAATCTTAAAAGTAATATAAATTAAATGTATGGCAAGTTCAGGAACTAAAAAACTATGTTGTGAACGAAAAGAATAGGTTATTCAATTTTTAAGGTAAAAAATAAAATAAAATAGAATAAGTGATAATCATAAAGTAGTTTTATATCTGACATTTCCTTTTAGGGATACATAAAATATTTAACAAAATTAAAAAACATAAATAACTGAATAAATACAAAATATTTTTTGGCTTACCTTTTATCTTAATGCGTTAAAATTAAATTTAATGGAAAATCAAATTTGCCTGCAAAAAATTTCTTTACCAAACACGTCTTATTGCATTGACAGTTCACAAAATATTAACACGTTTCAATTGCTCTGACCAGTAAATTTTATTGTATGCACATAAAGGGAATTCCCCTACTTGTTTGTACGCGCTAAAGGGGAATTCACTTAAATCTTTAAGCTAGTGTTCGCAAACTATCGATACTATCGATGGTTTCAGACTTTTTTCTTTCATAAATACTTTTTTGTGATATGAACATACTTCGCAAAAATTAAATTTGACAAAAAAAATTTAAGTACATAAAATTTCAAATCGTGCTAAATGGAATAAAATCGTGTAAAAAAATTAAAAATATTCAATTTTCAAACCGTGTTATATCAAAACCGTGTACAAAAAGACCGTGTAAAAACAGACTTAGGTGTACAGTGTTACACGGAAATTAGATTTCTCGAGTTTTTGAAATATAGATTTCCCTGAGAGCCATAACATAATCGCATATCATTATTTGAGTCTCAAAAAATGTTAATAATAAAACGGTAGTAATAATATCATAAGGGGAGCAATCAATTTTTGAAAAAAAATAATAAATAAAATAAAACCACTCCGAGAGAGGAAATAGAAAAAAGTAGAACATAAGAGGAAAATAGGTAAAAAAAAAAAAAAAGAAGAAGAAGAAACAAATCACCGAGGAATCTCAGGATTAGGATATCAGAGTTCATTTTAAAAAAAAGTTAGGTCTCAGGTTTAGATGTAACTCGTAATAATTTTCAGCCATAAAATTGGATATAAAGTGGAAAGCATAAAAAGAAATAGAAGATTGAAATTTTAAAACCATGTTACCGTGAAAATGCAGAACATTTGATGCTTTTAATTTGTTGTGATAAACATAAAATATCACAAAATGTGTAAAAAATGTTATAAATTTAAGTGAAAAAATTGGGGGGAAATAAAAATACTATGTATATGAGATTACATTAATGCAGTTTAATCATTTCAAAGAAAAACGTACTTACAGTTCAATTTGCACTGCTGACCAGCGTAAATGCAACACTTTGAAGGAAGCATGCAAATAGCATGACATGTACAACATGCATTAGCAGAGGTAAGATATGCAAATGATTAGAATTTCAGAGCAGACGCATATTACGCATGCCTGTGGCGCTTCTTCCAAACGCTATTTAAGGCTTGGAGATTTCGACGATTTCAGGTTCTGCAATTATGTTTTTCTTGTGGTTCCATAAAAAAAAAGATCAATTATGCCTCGTTGAAAACTGCAATCATTTTCTGATCAAGTATCCTAGTTCAACAGAGGAAGGATAGTGACCTACCGAAATTGTGGATTATCTTTCATGGAAATCGGTAGTCGTGTTGGACTAAACCAAAGAACTGTAATGCGGATATGTGATTGTTAGATGTAGGAGGATACGATGGACCGACGTGTTCTACCACATCCACCTTAGTGCACCACTTCACGTGAGTAGGTATAAAATGCCGATTCTAACACAGTGGTGGTGTGTGGCGGTGTTGAGTTATCTCCTCCTGCTGGTGAGTTCAGTTGTTCTACTCCTGCTGTTGAGTTGAGTTGTCTTGTTCCTGCTGTTAAGTTGAGTTGCTTCAGTCCTGCTGTCGAGTTGAGTTGTTTTTTCCTGTTGTTGAGTTGAATTGTTTTAGTTTTGGTTTCTAAGCGAGAGGTTAGTTTCGGTTTTCGAGTTTTTATTTTATGGAATGGCAACGGTATATTTTTGTTTCTTTTAGAATGGCAACATGTATTGGTAAATACGTGTTTGTTTTGAACCGTCCTGTATTTACTATGAAACGTTGCCATTCAGAAAAAAAGAAATTTGATGAGTTTGAGCTTAATACTTATGAAATGGCAACATTTTAATATTAGTTTTAAGACAACACATGGGGAGGAAAAGTATGTGGCGGTGTAGTTTGATTATTTGATCGATTTTTGGGTTTAGCACGTGTAGGTTAAATTATTGGAATAGTGGCGCCATCTATCTCTTCATTTTATAACTAAAAACGTCTTTTAAAGTTTTTTTTTTTGTAAAGAAAGAAATAAGAAATTTTAATGTGTTCTGGGGATCGAACCCCCAGTAGTAAAAAGTACTCGTGGTTCATCGATTTTCCATGACTTAACCAGATGAGCCACGAGTACTTGTTCATTTAAAGGTTTAATAACTTGAGCTTACTACCATTTCGATTAATTTTGAGCTAATACTGTATATAAATAGCTTTCCTGTATATGAACGACAGAAGGAAATTCATTTCCAATCATTTACGATGGAGACGTTGAAATTGAAACACCCCTTTACCATGATAGTAGCAGGGCCGACTGGAAGTGGGAAAACTCATTTTGTCAAAAAGCTATTACATTATAGGATGATTCATCCTTATCCAAAAACTGTTTTATGGTGTTACGGATCGTATCAGACTCTCTATGAAGAAATGCGAGACGATTGACGACGGAGACGTTGAAATTGAAACACCCCTTTACCATGATAGTAGCATGGCCTACTGGAAGCGGGAAAACTCATTTTGTCAAAAAGCTATTACATTATCGGATGATTCATCCTTATCCAAATACTGTTTTATGGTGTTACGGATCGTATCAGACTCTCTATGAAGAAATGCGAGACATTCAATTTTATGAAGGTATACCTCCCAATATAAATCTGTATTCAGATGCTTTAATTATCCTTGAGGATCTTATGAGTGAATTAGGGAGTGATTCCAAATTAACTAAATTATTCACTAAAGGTTCTCATCATCGCAATATCAGCGTTATTTTCATTGTACAAAATATTTTTCATAAAGGTAAAGAAATGCGAGAAATTTCTTTAAATTCCCAGATTTAGGTTGTCCTAAAATAGAAAATTGTATCCCATTTAACTGTCAGTGCCTCACTCACGGAATATATTTTCCCCACTGTGCTTTAGTCAAAGCTACTGCATTGGCTAAATATCTTAAAAGCTTATAAAAAGCAAGTGTTTCTTTCAATCACATTCATTTTCATTTAAGATGTCAGTCTGCACTCATCAAGCATTGTCACTCTTAAAATTGATTAGTAAAAGTAAAAACCCAAAAGTTATTCTTCGAAAGTGCCCTATTAATGTCATTAAAACATTGTGTGCGTGCGTAATCAATAAGTTGCAGCGAAATATACCTTTGACGAAAAAGCAAAAGAGTCAGCTGTCTTCTTACAAGCAGAATTCACGAAAACTTTCCAATAAAAAAATTCCTCTCTACAAAAAAAAGAAAATTTTTAGTACAAAGAGGTGACGGCTTTCTCTCCATATTATTGCCTGCAGCCATTTCTGTTATAAGTAGTCTCATTCATGGAGAACAGTAAGAAATTTATGCTGAGCCCAGAAGATCGGCTACAAGCAATAGAGCATATATCTGAACTTGATCAAAGAATGAGAAATATTCTCCAAAATAAGAATTTAACAGAAGATGAAAAGGCAACTTTGTATTTACAAATATTGTAAAAGTATACTAATTTATCTGTTGAAAGGCAAATACCAAAAACAGAAACGGAAAAACCTGAAATTGAAGAAAAAGAGATTCCTATCCAACCAACAATCAAGTCTGAAGACAAAGAAGATGATTTAATCGATTAAACAGTGAATGCAGCACCAAATCGTTATAAGGATATTGTTAAAAATATTTTTGAGTTTTTCAAGCACCAAGATTCGTTACGATGGTCTTCTAAAGGGGAACTTATTTACAAGGATGAATTATTTCCAAATACCAATATAGCAATACTTATCGATGACTTATTACGAAAAAAGAAAAAAGCTCCAAAAGGAAGAAATGAATTTTTAAAAGTTTAAAGTGATATTAAATTCCCTGAAAATCTCGATGTTAACAAAAAAGTGTACAGAAAAGTTATACAACCTGTTATGTACGCACGTAGAAATCAATGGATTAAATTTTGATTAATAAAGTGTTTGATTGTAAAATGTCATGAATTCTTTTTATTTATATTTTCTTTATAAATTGTTGAGAAATAATTAATTAGAAGAAAATTAAATTTTTTTCCATAAAGATTCTTAGTAATAAAAAAATTATGAAATAAGTTACATGTTTCTATGAAAAATTATTAATGAATGAATAAAAATCACAAAAAATAAATTTCTTGTAAAAAAATAAATAAATAAATAAAAATCAATCACAATTTTCCATCAAAAGAATAAGAAATAATAGACATACACTTTTTCTTGTTTTAAATTTTTATTTTCTAAAAATCATTCTTATACCATATTTCTTTTTAACAAA